>PVHP010004401.1:0-71211 GCA_004024765.1 Zapus hudsonius
AAAATAAAAAACCAGTGTTCATACAAATCTTGATAAATGAAGGTTAGGGTGGTAGAGGATGAGGATGCGACACTAGCTTTTTGCACAGTTTTCATTTACATTTTCAAAAAAATAATTTTTATGTTTTCCTTACAAATAGTTTTCAATTGCCCTGAAAATTGCACTTACATTGTTTGATGTTGACTCAACACCTTTAGAGTGAGTGAGTCTGTGCATGCTAATGTCTGAATCACCCAATACAAAAAGCCACAGAATTTGAAGGATACAACTGCACTTTAGAATCTTCTGTTCCTTCTGGACTAAGCTCAGTGTTCAAAGCAATAATAAGCCAAGTTTGGCACAAATCACACATGTTTCCTTTCATATGTCGAACCTAGATTTAAAATTCTACATATGCATGCATGTTTGTGTGTGTATTCATATGTGTGTTACTAGATAATGAAACTAGAATGGGTAGCATGAGAGGGGAGGAAGAGATATTAAGGAAGATGGGAAATAGTAAAGGTAACGAATTAATTACATGTAATAGAAAAGTGGAAGGAGGACGACTAACGAGGGGAAGAAAGGGAACCAGCTGGAAGGGTGAAGGTGGGTGTTGCAGTCAGCTTTCTAGTTGCTGCGCAAAAAAAAACCCCAAGCAAAAGCAGCTTGTGGAGGAATGGGTTTATTTGGCTTACGGACTTGAGGGGAGACTCCATCCTGGCAGGGAAAATGATGGCATGGGCAGAGGGGTGGGTATCACCTCTGCCACAGCACTGCAAACAGTGGCAGGAAGGTGTGCCAAACACTGGCAAGGGGAAGCTTATAAAACCCCCATAAGCCTGCCCCCAACAACACAGCTCCAGCGAGGTTGTAAAACCCAAACTGCCATCAGTTGAGGATAGATTAATCAGAATACATTCATTTGTTTTGGGGGGACCCCTGGATAAAACCATGACAGTGGGGTAGGTGGGGACAGTTGAGAACAAAGTTTAATGGTCTATATATAACAATGATGTAATGAAACCCAGTACTTTGTATGCTAACCTAAAAAATAAATACCAAAAGGAAAAGAATTTTTTAAAAAAATTGTTTCAAATACATTTGTTACATCTTTTTGAAGATTCATTTAAAAAAAGATATTATTATGGTAGAGGAATAAACCTTTTAACATAAGTCTACTTTCTAAGCAGACTTCATGGGACAGTTTCACTAGCTCTAGGTATCACATTGTACAGAAGAGCCTTAGAATTTACTCTTCTGGCTCAATTAAAGTTGTATGCTCATTGACTAATCCCTCACCATTTGCCTTTGCCTTTAGCCTCTAGATTCCACCATTTCATTCAGTGGTTCTATGGATTGGACTACATGTAACATTTTGTGTGAGTGGACTCAGGCAGTATTTGTTCTTCTGAGATGGACTTATTGCATTGTAGTTTAGTATCCTCAGGTCCATACATGTTACATATTTCAGAATTGCCCTTCCTTTAAAGCTCTATGTGTGTATACATTTGTGTGTGTATATGTATGTTGGTGTATATGTGTGCACCATATTTCTTGGATATGCATGTGTATGGTGTTCATATGTATGTTTGCATGTGTATGGGTACATGTTTCTATAGGTGCATATACATTTGTGAGCTTATGGAGGTTGACTTTGGGAATCTTCCTCAATCACTTCTCACCTTATTTACTAAATCAATGTCTCTTACCCTGAACTTAGAGCACACACATCTGTCTATTCAAACTAAACAGCTTGTTCCAGGGATCCCTGTCTCCCTCTCCTGAGCATGAAGATCATAGCCAGGCTCTTTATTCTGTGCCATTGGGCTATATATCCATCTGTCAGCCAGTTACCATAATTTTAAAAATTATTTAGCTTTGTGATGTTTCTTTTTTAAATATTTTATTTATTCACTTTTAAGCAGAGAGAGAGAGAGAGAGAGAGAGAGAGAGAGAGAGAGAGAGAGAGAGCACCAGGGCCACCACCTTGTAGGTCTGGCTTATATGGGTACTGGGGAATGGAACCCAAGGCCTTAGGCACTGAAGGCAAGTGCCTTAACCTCTGAGCCATCTCTCCAGCCCTGTGATGTTTCTTATTCATTTTTCAAATTACTATTTATATATTGCTATATATTTAGTAGGTGTATCTACAAAATGAGAACAATTAATTGTGCTTCAGCCCAAGGATAAGTGTGTACACAATTTTGGAGGATATAGACTACAAAAAAATGCTCCTAATAGCAATTAAATAAATGCTACTTCCAGTCTTTATTTTCCTGCAGCTTGGAAACCTCATTCAAATGTCCATTGGGAATTAGAGGATTCTGCCTGGCATTGCTACACATTCCCCCAGGCATGCTACTTTCTGCCATTGATTTTGTATTCCTTGAACCCTCCAAAGTTGTTCCTACCTTGAAACACTGACCTCTGCCTTGAGCTCTCCCCTCAATTTATCTCATCGTGTTACTGTGGTACGTGGATAAGTTTCATTCGAGTAGTATCTCAAAAGTGTCCTTTCCATAAATGGTGGCTCCTTCTCACTCATCCATCCATCATAACTATCTGAACCTAGAGCTTTATAGCATTATTGAAATTGCTCTTGCTTAGTTGTTTGGTTGGCTGAATGTATGATATAAGGTCTCATTATGTAGCCCAGACTAGTATCAGACTTGTGGTCCTCTGTCTCTGCCTCCAGTGCTAGAATCGCAGCTATATGTTACAAACAAATTAGTTTGCTTATTGACTTGTTGCCCACCACCAGACTCAATATTCACATGAGCCTGGCTTCAATAATTTATAGTCATGTCCCCAGGACTTAGAAAGTTGGCACTCTCATCAGTGGGTGTTACCAGGAGGGTATCCAGTGGGATGGGGACAGAGAGGAGGGAAATGGGGGTCTCATCACTAGATTTGCTCATACAATGTATCTAATCATTGACAATAAAGATATTTTTTAAAAAGTCTTTAAACTGCAAAAACAAAAACAAAAATCCCTTGCTTTCTAGCCATGGTAATACATGCAGGTAGTGCATTGGGTCAACTGAGGTGGAAGAATTGTCACAAGTTTGAGGCTGGCCCTGGGCTACCTAGTGAGTTACATGCTAAAATGGCAATAGAGTGAGATCTTTCCTTAAAAAAAATAAAGCTACACCTTTAATCCCAGCACTCTGGAGGCAGAGATAGGAGGACTGCCATGAGTTCAAGGCCAGCCTGAGACTACATAGTGAATTCCAGGTCAGCCTGGGTTATAGCAAGACCCTGATACGGATTAAGATACGGGGTGTGGGGAAGGGTTAGAATTAAGATAACCCTCAGTAAAAATCTCAATGCACCCCAAATTCAAAGAATATCCAAGCTCTTGTCTATAAAGTTAAAGAATTAAAATCATAGACAATAAGATAGTAAGGTATAGTGGGAAACTTTATTATTTAAGGAAACGTGGGGAGTTACAGAGTTCTCCAGCCACCAGTGTGGAGAGAACACGTGTTAGAGAGTTTAATAGAACTTATATTGTTTAGCTAAATAAGCAGCCAAAGAAACAATAACAGAAAGCCCCCATTATGAGAAGGAGAGGGTTATGAGGGGAAAAGCCTAGAACCTTTCCCCCACCCCAGTTGATGGCTGGGGTGGGGGGAAGCCTTACCATCCTGAGGCCTGGAAGAAGTTTTCCCCAAGTGAGTCAGAGAGACAGCTGATTGGTTCATATTTGACCAATCAGTTTTAGCACCTAGGTTGTAGCTCTAACTAGATACCTCCCACTCAAGGGGAGTGGGCTGCCTCTGCAGAGAGGTCTGACCGTCACAACCCCATTAAAAAAAAAAAAAAAGAGCCAAATAAAAGATATAAAGGATTTCTATTTGAGCATGACCAGGTATCAGATTCTTTATTTCCTGAAAGACTGCTTACCAGGAAGGCTTGAATCATTGTGGTCTTGGCCAGCCCCATTCCCCAGGGGGCAGAAGAAAGGGAACTTTCATCCATGCATTCCTCACATTCTTCATTGATGAACAGGCCCAGCTGGGACAGCTGAGAAGCACATTAACAACTGAATAGCAAGGGCCTAGACCTCTGAGAATCCCTTCCCACCCCAAGCTATCATCGTCTTCTGGAACAAACCCCACCCCTAGATTCAGCCAGATTTCTTTGTAAGCTTTTATTATTATTATTATTTTAAAATTTTTGTTGGTTTGATTTCTGAAGCAAGGTCTCTAGCCCAGAATGATCTGGAACACACTCTGTAGCTCCAGGCTGGTCTCACAATCCTCCTACCTCCTTTGTAAACTTAAGAGGGTCAACTATTTTCATCTCTGGGTTCATTCTCAGGCTGGAATCTAAATTTGCTACTGACATAAATGTTACCTGAGACTTCTACATGACTTAGACTATTTAAGACAATGAAGCACGAGGGAAAAAAAGAATACACATGTTTTTGTTTTTGTAGTAACTTCATTGATTTCTTTGGACTTATTATTACCAAGTTGACTTAAAATGAATGATCTTGAAATTTTTGCTAGTATTGGTAAAGCACAGAAAATTTTTTCTGTATATTAGGCTATACCCAGTCCCCCTCCCCAATTTAATAAGTTATATAGATTGTTAGGATAGAGGGTATCCAATTTTCCATTTGTATTAGATCTCATAATAACTTTAAGGATTATAGTATAATCAATTTGTCATTTTTATAACATTCTTGCCATTGTGATATAGGCAACTGTAGTGATAGAAATTTTGTCTCTATAAAAAGCTATATATTCTGCTGATGGACCTAAATTGTTTCATAGATGTGTACTTTTGCCATTACTTCTCTCTAAGCCTCTCTAAAAGGGTTCTTTACCATCTTCTTAAAATTCATTTTTACAGAAAAAAATAAAAGTGTGAATATCTTTGGAAAGTATATTTGTCTTGGTCAGACTTACAAGACCTAAAACACGTTCTGTGTGTGTGATTCTAATTATGGACACAACTATAGTCTATAAATACAGTAGGGAAACCACCAGCTTCTCATGTCTTGTGTTCTGTGTCACACTATGCTGATGGATAAAAGATACATAGAAAGAGCTTGTCTGATAACAAGTGTGTACCAGGGACTTGTAACATCGGGGTAAACACCCTGAAGCTTTACTCATGGTTCTTCCCCCAGAGTTCATTTCTCAGCATGCCAAAGAATTGGACAAACTTAGATAGAGAGCATTTTCTTCATCACACACCTTTATTTCAGATTGGAGTAACTTTAGAGGATTTGGGAGTAGGATGGGGAAAGTAGCCCATGACTTAATTAAAAGAAAATGGGAAGTTACAGAGATCTCCAGCCATCAGTGTGGAGAGAACACGTGGGAGAGGTTTTAGCCAAAATCTATGCTGTTCAGCTAAACAAGCAGAAGAAGGAAAGACAACAGAGGGCTCCTATCATGAGGGAAAAGGTTCAAGTGGGGAAATCTTGTACCCGGCCCCTCACTCCAGCCTTACCTTCCTAAGGCCTGGAAATTTAGAAATCCTTCTTCTAGGAAGCCATATGGAGGGAAGAGAGGGCTGGACTCTGTTTCAGTGACTTTTAAGACCTTGGCCGGGTAAGTCAGAGACAGTTGGTTGGTCCATATCTGACCAATCAGTTTTAGCACCTAGGTTTGAACTCTAGTTAGAGACACCTCCCACTCAAGGGGAGTGGGGGGGGGGGTCTATGGGACTGTCACAAGTGAACAAAAATGTCTTTTCTCTTTCAGGCACTTAAAGGAAACTATTGTCAATCTTCTTTTTTACATATACATTTCTATATGTATTTCTTAATGAATATTCACTGTACTAATATGCATACATTCACTTCGCTTTTTTTTTTCTTTTTTGTTTTTTTGAGGTAGAGTCTCACTCTAGCCCAGGCTGACCTGAACTTCACTATGTAGTCTCAGGCTAACCTGAAACTCACAGTGATCCTCTGGGCTCTAGTGCTGGGATTAAAGGCACGAACCACAATCCCATCTCAATCACCTATCTCATTGAGTACCTACATAGGGACACTTTAGAATTGCAACATTTCTCTTGATAATAAGGCTTATATAATTAATAGAATGTAAAGTTTTAGTTTTACTTATTATTCATTCATTGCTTTATTATTGTGTTGAGAATTGAACCTTGAGCCTCATGCATACAAAGCACTTATGCTACTAATGAGGTATATCCTCAACCCCCTTCTCACTTTGTTCACTATCACTGTGTTCATAGATTTCATGTGTTTAAAATTTACCAGAATTCCTTTCCTTAACCATAATATAAATTCAACACAGCTATCTTCAGTCTTTATGCAGAGGGACAAATTTTCAAGATTTTAGATATAGATGTAAGATTTTCATTCTATATCCTCTTGTTCAATTGATTCCTTGATGCTATAAAACAAAAGAAATTTGATAAAATTCAATGAGGTTAAGCAAAGTAAAATATATTTATTAAATCTAACTATAAATAGCATTTCTCTCTTTTATATTCACTTTCTTACCAATCATGTTATTAGAGCTACAACTGATGCAGGATTTAGGGTTCAGGAAAGGCTTATTAACCTCTAACTTTTGGGCCCTTTAAAAAAAACAGACTGAGGGCTGAAGAAGTGGCTTAGTGGTTAAGGCGCTTGCCTGTAACACAGAAGGACCTGAGTTCGATTCCCCATTGCCCATGTAAAGCCAGATACACAAGAGGGCGCTGGAGTTCATTTACAGTGGCTGGAGGCCCTGGCATGCTCTCTCTCTCTCTCTCTCTCTCTCTCTCTCTCTCTCTTTCAAATAAAAAATATATTTTTTAAAAGATGTTATGAATAAACCATATGGAAACTTCTAAAAAAAGTGTTAAAAAACAGACTGAGAAGAATTAATTATGAATTGTTGAATTTATTTAGGGAGAATTTATGAATTATGAGGTTTATTTAGGGATAATTGGGGCCCAAGGAAGAGGGTAGCTGCAAGACTAAGGCCAGAAGGGAATTCTTGCCTGGATGAAGGAGAGAATCTCCATCAATATTGGGGGGCAGGAGCCCAATAAACATCAACACATGTGAGGCAAAATGTGAGACCCCAGGCCTTCAGATGCACACATACATAGGAAGTGGGTCACAGGAATAGGAGCCTGGCACCCACACACATGGAGAAGATGGGTCAAGGATTTAGAAGGGCCACACACCCACCCCTCCACTTACGTGGGAGCAAGAGAGTTCTGACACACATGGTAGATCCAGAGTTTAGAGGAAAATCACACATATTACAAAGTGAAAAGGCATCTGGAAACAGAATGTATGTGAGGAATGACCAGCAAAGTACCCAGACAGCTATCAAGAGCCCTCCCTGCACCCCAGCCAAGCTGGGAGAGGAGAGAACACATAGCTTTCAGATGAAAGAACCACAGGTCTTTCAGAGCAATTGGCCTCAACAAGCCCTTTATACTTAATTAGGATGATTTTTTTTTTTGAGGTAGAGTCTCTCTAGTTCAGGCTGGCCTGGAATTCACTATTGTCTCAGGGTGGTCTTGAATTCAAGGTGATCCTCCTGCCTCTCCCTCCTGAGTTCTGGGATTAAAGGTTTGTGCTACCACACCCATTCTAGGATGGATTTTGTCTTCAGACTCAGGTATGTAGTAAGAAGACCTGATTGGTTAGTGGACTCACACTAGGTTGGGGAAGCAGTAGGGGGCACTGTCCCATGGTGGATGAGGCTGGATCAGCCATGACTTCTACTTCTACCAAGGTAGGCTCTCTCTTTGGGCCTCTGTTCCTAACTAGACTGTATTAAAGGTATTTTATTTCTGTTTCTCCACTACTACTTAAAGCAGTATAACTTATTAGCAATAATGATTATCAAATTGAATAAATTGGGATTGGAGAAATTTCTCAGTGGTTAAAGATGCTTGCAAAGCCTGTTGGTCCAGGTTCAATTCCCTGGTGCCCACTGTAAAGCCAGATGCACAAGGGGCCCTGATGCACCTCTATATTTGTTTTCTCTGTCTCTGTCTGTCTGTCTGTCTGTCTGTCTGTCTCTCTCTCTCTCTCTCTCCTCTTTCTCTCCCCGTGTGTGTTTGCAAGTAAAAATTGTTTTAAAATAATAAATTATTAGGTTGGACATCAATTGAAAATGGTTTAAAGTATTTCACCAAAATATACAACCAAGAAAAGCAAGAAAGACTAGAAAATAGACTTTTCTTTTCAATAGAGAAGATTCCTATAATTTACAAAAATAAAGATGGAGAAATATCAAAAGTAAGCAAGTTGCAACCTTGACAATTGGAGAAATGGAGGTATGCATTAGCTGGACTCTTAAGATCTCAACATCTGTCATCTTTAATGGGACATTCAAAACACTGTACATGCACACAGTGTGGTAGTAGAAAGTTTCTTAACCATCAGTAGAGAACTGTAAAGTGAATTTTGCTGAAAAAAAAAAGACTTCTTTTAGCTTTCTACTCTCATCTTTTGTTTATTTGGGTTGGTGTAGTATGAGGGTTTAAAAAGAGACAAGAATGAATTGTGGGGAGGACTGTATAACGTTAAGCAAGTTTTTTAACACTGGGAGGAAAAAAAACACATTAGTCCATTTCACAAATGATACCTCCCAGTTCTAATTAGACACGTAACTATTTGAATCTCCATGAATCAGAAACTGAGAGAGTCCAGGTTGACACAAGTAAAAAGAACAGACTATTGTACACTGTGGTGACTGCGGCTATGACAATGTTGTATTCTTAAAAATCACTAACAGCAGACAGCAAATATTCTTAACACACACACTAAGTATATTGGATAATGTACATGTTACTTTAGTCATACCACAATGAATACATATTTCAAAACACTGTGCTATAGGGCTGGAGAAATGGCTCAGGGGTTAAGGCACTTGCCTCCAGTGCCTGAGGCCCCGGGTTCAATTCCCCAGGACCCACATGCCCTAATGTTCTCTCCCTCTTTCTCTCTATCTCTGTATTTCTCTGCTTGAAAATGAATAAATAAAATATTGAAAAAAAACACTGTGCTATCGTGATAAATATAGTCAACTGACATTTACCAACTAAAATTTTTAAATGAAAGTAATAGAATTTTAAAACCTTGCACTAATTTTTCACTACTCGTATTTTTATTTCCTCATGAAAAGATACTCAGAAACAAAGTAATGAAAACATTGCCTTGATTTGATCAGTGCATATTGTATACATGAATTGAAACATCACACTTAATACAAAACATGTATATCTTATGCTAATCAAAGATTTTTGAAATATTGGAGATGAAAATGTTAACTACCAAGATTGGCCCATTAAACATTATATATGTATCAAATTATAATGTCCAGCCCCATAAAATATGAACAATTACAAGAAATGCTCTTTAGTGGATAACTTTAAGTGTGTATTGCTAATAAAAGCTTAGAAATTTTGAAATTTTGTTCTTAAAATTGGAGAAGATATTTATAGTATAACATCAACGTGTCATAATGAAATCTCACCCATTTATGCATTAACTTCACAGAAGATTCTACAAAAATCAAGACACCATGGCTCTCGGGGAGCTAAGGCTCTAGGTTCCAAAGAACATAGTGAGTTGAGACAAAGTTAGAAACTGCATGTATGGTTTGATGAATTCTCTCATAATGATCGACAAAGTTGGCATCCAGGTTGCACTGGACGATATTTATAGGAAGTGGGTGGGCAGAAAAAGAGACCGTGGCAGCTCATTGCTGGGTTTTGCAGGGCAGAGAAGGACTGGAGCTGCATTAAAAAGCAGCTGGCTCTCTGGGCTTGCTTTGAACTCTTTTTCATCATTATTTAATGCCTCAGCTTGTCTTTGTGTTGGTCGAGGGGAAAGGAAAAACACAGGAGGCTAACCTTTAGTTTCTAAATCAAAGCTCTGCTTTGCTGATCGCTGAAGTGGCTTGTCAAAGGCAGAGCAAGTGGGAACATTAAAATTCCTTTTTCCTGTGCACTATGAGCTGAGGGGTTTTTGAATTTTTTTTAAAATTCTAAGTAGCAAAAAGCTCACGTTTCCAGGTATCTTACATTTACCTTAAAATGTCCTGGGTACTTTTTTTTTTTTCAGTTTGATTGGCATTTGGTGAAGTCAAAGCCAGATGAAAAACGCAAAAAGCCAACCTGCAGAGGATGCGAAGTCTTTTGTGACAGAATTTCAGATTCGGGAGGGGCTGGGTTATGTACCTTCCACATCCTTTTTAATGACCCCCAAGCTTGGCTCAGAGATGTTAACTGGGGGGTTGGATTCCCGCCCTCTTTACGCTGCCCTGCGCTGCCTCTAGCGTCTCTTGCAGAAACTGCGAGGAAGGCTTAGGCCAGGAGCAAAGTCCACTCCTCAGTCAGAAGCAGCTCGCGTGTTCTAGACCCCACGGGACGCAGAGCTGCGGGTCTTCAGATCAGTGTAGCAAGCAACGTGACCCCCCCCCCACCCCACACACCACCGCACAGACGGGAGCTATTGACAGCCTGGAAGTTTCTTGGTCACTTTTTCTTTTTTCTTTTCTTTTTCTTTTCCACTTTTCTCAAAAGAGAAAACTGCTCTTCTCCCCTCCCTTTTCTCTTTTCTTTTCCCTTCTTTTCTTTTCTTTCCTTTTCTCCTTTTCTCTTCTCCCCTCCCCACCCTCTTCTTTTCTCCCTTTTCTTTCTTTCTTTTCTTTTCGTTTTCTTTTCTCCCTTTCTCTTTTCTTCTCTTCTCCCCTCCCTTCCCTTTTCTCTCTTTTTTCTTTGTTTTCTTTGCCCTTCTTTTCTTTCCTTTTCCCCTTCTCTTCTCCCCTCCCCACCCTCTTCTTTTTTCCCTTTTCTTTCTTTTCTTCTTTTCTTGGGGTTGGGGGATGCTTTCAAGCCCAGGCTGACCTGGAATTCGCAGTGTAGTCACAGGCTGGCCTCAAACTCACAGCGATCCTCCTCCCCCAGCGTCTTGATTTAACACGCTCCTTGACCTGGCTTCTGGATTTCTCTCGATCCTTTTTCCAGTCCTTATTCATTCCCATATCTTGATCCTGGATTTTTTTAACCAGGAAGTCCATGTCACATTGGCACCTCGGCGGGCAGGAACAGAGGACCTGGCCGCCACCTCCCCCACGTGGAGTCACCTTAACCCATTAGAGGTCACTAGCGGAGGGAGGGAAGGTGGGGGGCCCTGGGGGACAGCTGGAGGGTCGCCGGCGGGTCTGCCCCGGCCCGGGCACCGGGGACCCGGCAGCGCCGCGGGCTGCGCAGGGGTGGCCCACGCACCGGCGTGAAAGGCGCCTTTGTGCCAGCCCAGGTGTGCGGCCCGGAGCCGGAGCTGAGCCGGGACCTGGACGCGGTGGCGGCGGGGCGGGGCGGGGCGGGGACCTTCCGCCACCATCCGGGGAGCGCGGGGGGGGGGAGGTGGCCGGGGAGTTGGGGTGTCCGGGGCTGGAAAGAGAGAGATTGGGGGAGCCCCGGGGCATCGGAGAGCCCGCTCTGGCCGGCAGGGTGCCGCCGGGCATCTGGAGAGCGCCCGGGGCGGAGCCCGCAGCCCGCCGCCTGCCTCCTGCCCGGACGGACCGACGGACGGACGGACGGACAGACGGCCGGCCGGCCGCGTGGCTGGCGGCTTATTTTCCCAGCTGGCAAGCGTCGCGCTGCAGACAAGGGAATGCCTGTGGTGAGTTGTTTATTTTGTTGAAGTTTGCGGTGGGCCGGGAGGACGTGGGGGGCGAGAGGCAGGCTGGGCTGCAGGCAGAGGCCGGGAATGTTTGGTTTAAGTCTCCTTCCACCTGTGTGGTATAAATCTGCCAGCCCCGGAGGGAGGGAGGGAGGGAGGGAGGGAGGGGGCCGGGTGAGAAAGCCAGCCCCGGGGCTCCCCCAGGCTCCTCTGGCCACGGGCACGTGGAGGACCACGCCTGGAACCCACTAGATCCATCCTAGCCTACGCTAACCACTGGGATCCACCTCCACCGGGGTCCCGGCGTCCGTGCCCACCACCCGGGGACAGCTGGTCATTCAAGGTCCTCCCTCCAGGAGGGTCGTCCTTCCACTGGAGGACAGTGGAGCTGAGGTTTTGATGGAAGGGGACCCATGACATGAGAGGCAACCTTTTCTGGAGGGGCATCGGGTCGGCCAGTTTCCCAGGCTGGAGGCCGGTCAGGTCCTGGGGGAGCCCTGGGGCTGTTAGTCGCGGCCACGGCTGCGTTTGCCTGGAAGAAAAGCCTAAATACATTAGCAAGCTGGTAAAGCTTTTAAGGCCTTCTTGGGAGTGAGTGGCTGGCTAATGAGAGGTTAATTTTGTTTCGAAGGGAAGGCTGCGCTGGTTTCCTGAGATAAATGGACAGGAAGCGCATTGCCTCCGCGCACTGGCCAGCGGCTCCCAAATGCTTTTTGCACCTGCCGCTCGCAGCCGCGCGAGCCGCGCCGAGGTCCGCAGGGATCTCGGGGCGCGTGGGGACCTGGGCCCGCTCCCTCCGGGGGCTCAGCGTTCTTCTTTCACACCCAGGTCCTGTGTGCTCCGGAGCTCGGGGACCCCCAGATCCCGCTGAGCCCCTTCCAGGAGCGGAAGGGTTAAGAATGATGTAAGTACCAACCACGCTGGGCTGCTGGACTCGGGGCTCCTTCAGCCCCAGCTTTGCGCACAGTGAACCAGGGAGAAGAGGGCATCCCCCTGTTCCAGGATGGGTGGCACAAATCGCCACCTAAACTCCGGTTCCTGCCTTCTAGGTCCTGGGTAATCTGTTAAGCAGAGGCCCTAGTGTTAGATTTCTGGAAAACGGAGATACAGTGACTGGGGAACTGTTAGGAAGTATGTATGAGTTCAGGAAATGAAACCGCAGCTTGTCGAGAATCCATTAATGTTTCTGGCATGTGTTTTAATTCTATCCACTTGCACGTCCGTGTCGTGGTATGCTTTTGTTCTGGTCTCATCTTGCCTTCTCGAAAACAAAGAGGAAGGGAGAAATAGCATGCACTTGGACAAGACAGGGTGGACTCTTGGGTTCAACTTGTCAGTCACCTGCTGATTTTTTTTTTCTGATTAAAATGTAAAACTTTTTTATGTCATCGATTTTGTTTGCGTTCATGCTCCCTCCCCAGGTGTTTTTTTTTTCCTTTGTAGAGTAAAAAATCCTACTTACACTTACAGCACACACGCTTGAAGAGCAGCTGTGCTGTAAACAACCACTGGGCACATTCTTGATTTCCAAGCCCATTCCAGATCTAGCTAACAGTCCAGATTCACCCGAGAGGGTGTCGACTGACCTAATGTCTTGAAAATAGCAACTGCCTTGAGGTTTAATTGTGAAAATTAGCATTTTCCTCTAGAGGCTGAACACTTATGTGGCAATAAAAAGTGAATTGTTAGGCTTATAAATCTTGAGCTTGTCAAATTTTACAACAGAAGAGCAATAAAGCACCTTAGAGATGAATTCCCCCCCCCCTTTGAACCACAGTTCTTTCACACCAGGATTTGCAGCGACTCAAGGATGCCCTCTACTGACCAAAATAACTAGAGCACCCTGCAAGGAACCAATGACTGAGACAGGAAAGTTACCTGAAAAAAGACCCCAAACCAAACTGAATTTAGTGATCTTTAATTTTTTGGTTATATGTTTTGATGTAGGCTCAGTAAAATGAGCTTATTTTGTAGGAATATAAATTTCAAGTAAAGAGAAAATTCTATATTTCACTGTTAGCCTCGGTTAGCTAAACACTTAAAATCTCATGATTAATTTTTAAAAGGCATTTACTAGCCTTTTATGAACTGTATTTCATGAATTATAGGTAGTAATTTCAAGATGAATTTTTTGCTCTAATAGTATTTAGTACACACCATTATGAAAAAAATGCCAGATACTTTCCAACTGCCCCCCCCAACCAAAAGTCATTTCTCCAGGCAATTCTGAGGCTGTTATTAAGCATATTAAAGATAGACACTAGGCTTGGATTGTATCGTGGGTAGTGAAAGGTGTGTTTACCACTTGAGTCATCATAGTATGTAATAAGTAATGAAAAATTACAGTAAAAACAGATAGGTGTCCTTCATTAAGGACCTAGTGGTTTGAGCAATTCACAATGTGTCTAATGAGTAAGCTGGTTGAGACTTAAGATTTGCCCCTCAATTATGTTGGTCCATTGATTAGCACATTGTAACATGTGGAATATTAACGTGTCTGTGGTTGATACGAAATTCCTAATTAGAGATTCTGAGTAATGTAGCGGGTAAAGTTGCAAACTGTAATTTGGATGTACCGTAAGTGGATTTAAAAGGGCAGTCTCGGATCAGTTTGGGGAGCAGCTGAGGAAGTTGAGTGTAAGTGTCTTCTAACCCCAAGGCCATTGTAGAGGAGAAAGCACTTCACACCTACTGATAACAAATTGAGGCCTATCATCAATTCCATGACTGTTTTCCCTCTCTCCACTCAGTAGCCCTTTTTCCTTGGAGGTAATTTCCCCTCTCATTTTTTGACGAAAAAAAAAAAAGTAGAAACTGACATGCCATTGGATTAATCTCATAGAATGAAAAATTGTGGAAGAGCCACTGAGCAACAAGAAATCGTGGCATAATTGCACTGCGTAAAAACTCACCACTCTCATTAATGTAATTACACTGTAACCGAACACGTTGAAGTCCGCCCAATCTCAGATCCCAGCTCGCCGCTCTGAGGCAGGCAAAGTGTCCAGGGAGCCCCCCCACCAAGCCCCCCGGAGCTCCCGGGCACCTCCGCAGCCCAGCCATCTGCTCCGGACAGGAGGGGTCACTCGAGGATCTAGGGCCCCTGGGCTCGGAACCGGCTCCACCCAGAGTGTCCGACGCGGGGATCGGCTGAGGGGGACCCGCGGCACTGATGGGTGGGGGGCTGGCCCAGGCTGGACCGGGAGGCTAGGAGGAAGCCGATTCCGGACTCGTTAAATCCCGGAGAGGCTAAAGGCTGGTTCCTTTGTAACACGGACCAAGTGAGAGCTGCGGCGGCGGGTTCCGATTGGGCGCCGGGAGACCGAACCTCGCGGAGCCGGGAGGGGGCGGGGCCAGGCGCCCGGAGGACGGGAGGGCGGGAGCGCGGACGCGGAACTCCAGTGACGCCGCGCAGGAGGGGGCGGGCGGCGCGCTGGCAGCCAATGGAGAGGGGATGAAGGGGTGTGTCCAAGGGCGGAGCCATCTCTGATTGGCTGGTCCTGGGAAGGGCGGGGCGGCAGTGCGGGACTGAGATTGATTGACCGCTCAGGCCACGGAGCGAAGACTCCGGGGCCGTCGGACGCTGCGGGCCGGGGCCGCCGCCGGTGCAGGGGATCCGCGGCCGCCGAGCCCACGCTGGCCGGCGCCGGGACCGGGGCCGCCGCGCGCTCGGGGCTGCTGTCGGGCCTCGCTCACCGTCTTTGTGTTTGTGTCTTCTCTCCCCGCCCGTCTTCTCCGGCCGCCGCGATGTCTCTGCGCCCCGTGGCCGCCGCCGCCGACTCCCTCCTCCCGCGGCGCGCCGACGGCGGTCCGTCTCCGACCCTGGCCTGAAGGAGGAAGAGGAGGAAACGAGGCGTGTCCCCCGGCCCATGCCGCAGCCACGGGCCCGGACCCTCCACGGCGCCCGCGCCGCCGCCCTCGCCGGAGCCCGCGAGACCTGCATGGACGGGCATGGGCGTGAGAGCAGCACCTTCCTGCGCCGCCGCCGCCTCCGCCGCCGCCGCCGGGGCTGAGCCGCGCCGCCGCCCCGGGCTGTGCCCGCCGCCGCTGCTGCCGCTGCTGCTGCTCGGCCTCGGGCTGCTCCGCGCAGGTAGGACGCGGGCCGGCGGGGAGCGGGGGCCCGGGCCGCGCGCGCGGCTTTGTTCCCGGGCAGCAGCCGGGGCCCGAGGCGCGGCGGCGGGAGAGGCCTCGGGAGCGCGCGGCCGGGACCCCCGCCGCCGTGCCGCGCCCCGGGTCAGCCCTCCGCCGAGGCCCGGGACGGCGGTCCACGTCCCCGCCGCCGTGCAGCGCTCCGGGGCCAGACCCCCGCTGCCGCCCGGGTTGGCGGGCTGCTCGGGTCCGGTTTCGCGGGCGGAGGGGAGCTTGCAAGCCCGGCGCTGAGTTGCGGGGTCGCGGGATCTCCTGAGGACCGGGAGGTCCCGGGCTTTGACACATGCGTGCGGAGGTGGGCGCGGGCCTGCGGAATGTGCTCGCGGGGCGGTGAACCTGAACCGAGCCCAGGAACGCGGGAGGCCTGCCTGGTTTCTCTTGCTTTTCAAAAGCGTTTTGACTGAAATCCAGGAGGCTCTGTACAAATCCGTACCACTTCTTTTTAGAAGTTTGCCTAAACAATGAATCTAACTTATGTGCCAAAATTGGGGAATAGTCTCTTGAAGCTTGAGAAACCAGAGAGCACTGGGTAAGTTTCTTTTACTGCAAGGCCTCTGGTCCTCTGCTTAGGAGCAATCCCAACACTCTTGATTGGGAGGACCTGAACTTTAAGGCCACCCAACTGTGCGGGGAAATTTTTGTTTACTAAGTCGTAGCAGCCCGTGCTAAGAATCTGGGAGGTCTTTTAAGTAATGAGAGGGGAAATTGTGGCATTTAAGGAGACAGTTTACTTAGTATAACTTTGCATTGTGACATAGCTGCATTTTAACAGCCATCTGAGGAAACAGACTGAATTCTTAATAAAAAGTGTGATAGCAAGCTTTAGAATAATTTAGGTTTTAAACCAGTAGCTTTTCAACCCTAGAAAATATCTGTATGAAGCTTCATGGGAAATTTTTTAAAATATTTTTCTTATTTATTATGAGGGAGGGGGAGGGAGGGAGGGGATGGGCACGATAGGGCCTCCAGCCACTGCAAAGAAACTCCAGACACATCCTCCCCCTTGTGCATCTGGTTTTATGTGGGAACTGGGGAATTGAACTCCCGTCCTTCTGCGTTTCAAGCTAACACCTTAACTGCTAAGCCATCTCTCCAACCTGGAAAAAAAAATTTTTTAATGTGCCAATAGATGTATATTTAGAAGTGTTTGATGAAAAAAATAATGTAGGGAACATTGTGCAAATGAATGGAGGTTGCCAATAAAAAGTAAAAATAAATGTGTCCATTATGTCACACCGTAGATTTCATGAAATGGGAATTGGAAGTGCTAGCTAGGTTGGACTGTGTTCCCGTTGGCTGCTTGGGTATTGTTTCCTATTGGATCCTGTGAGGGAATTGGAGATTGGTTTCTTTGCTGGTCTATGAAAGGCATAAGAAATTGTTCTGAAGGTTTATAAGGTTAAGGTGTTTTCCTATAAGAACCTGGATGGTGACACTCCTCAATAAAGTCACAATTAGATCCTACTTGGTGCTTGTGAGGCTCCATGTCTGGGTGACTTGGAGAGGAGCAGTGAATGTGGGTATAGAAAAGAGGGCCACCAGTATTCTCTGCAGATGGACTACCATATGCTTTATGTCTGGATGCATATCGTTTGCCTTAGCACCCCATATGGCCCCACAGCCCACTCAATTCAGCTCAGCAGATCTCATTTCTTTTATTTTAAATTGGTGATTGTGCTGCAGATTTGCACAGCGTTAAGGAAACTGTCTTGCATGATGAGTCCTTTATGTCTGATTCATTAAAAAGTGATGAAATGAACTCCCTAGGCCCACAAATCCTTCCCACTTTCAGCAAATGGCACGGAAATACAGTCACACCAATTATGGATGCTCTGCCCCCCAAATAGAGATGCTTGTCAGTGTATCTTTGCATTCTGTCCTTGGGAAGGTGGCTTTTGTTTATTTTCACATGTGTATTTGAAATGCACTTCTTGAATGGCGCTGAACCTGGAGGTGCTTGCTTACTCATACACTTCAAGGCCTTCTTGGCTGCATCTTTGAGGTTGTTTCTGCTCTGCATTGTCTTGGCATTCTGACAGGAAGCTTACTTGACCGCCTGGAACAGGCAAAGTGTGCATTGTCATTATAAATTCATGAAGCCTAGATATTTCTGGGTGGATGCTACAAATTAGTCATTATACAGGAGCCTGTGATGGAGCTGAAAATGCTGACCCCAAAGCATTTCTCCAGTTAGCCCTCCCCCTCCCCCCCCAAAAAAAAAACACCTGAGATAGCTGAAGGCTGTTAGGAACCTTATCCCAAGAAAAGAAGTGTTTTGTGTGCAATTTCTCAAAGCAGTCAGTGCCTGCCTGCCAGCCAGGAGGAAGGGAAAGGTTGAGTGGGGGTGGGGAGGACAGGAGGAGAGATGCTGCTGCTTCTCTCTAACAGTTGCCTGTGTGTTTCCACCCTGTTCTGACTTTTGATATTTTATGACTATTTGAAATAATTAATAAGTAAATGTACGCTCGAATAGATTTTATAGACCATAAAAAGAACAAATAGGCACTGCAAGTTTAGCGGAAAGTTCCGGTTCTGTCCCTTACTTGTAGTGTACTGAGTGATCTTGGCCCTGTTTCTGCTGCTTGTTTTGTGCTCTCTGTGATTTGTGGTTTAAACTGAAGAATTTTTTCAGCTATCAGTTACTACTGTTGAGAGTCAGGAATTTAAGAGAGAAGTGTCTGCAGTGGAAAGAAAACAAGATTGGAGGAAATGACTGTCACCCTGATACTAGGTGTGTGCAGCCCCACCAAGGCAAGGCCTTTAGTGTACCCCAATGCCTTGGTAAAATGGCTTTAAGGCCTTTTGGGTGTGAGCTTGTTTGGTTGATTTTGTTTTTCAGTAAAGATATTGAAAAAACTGAATCTGATTTAGAGGAAAGAATTCTATAAATGTTGAAGCTGCTTTTGTCAGCTTTGGACAGAATAAGCCTTAAAAATGGGCCAAACACATGAAGATGATTTTATGAAATGTGATGTAGTGATTGGTATAAATCCATAGTTCCAAAATATTAAAATGATCTTAATCTCTTTTTTCTGGTGAAAGCGAATATGAAGGCTAGACTATGGGTCTTTGAAATTTCAAAATGATGATAGACTTGTCACCAAATGTTACTGCCCACACTTTTCTCCCAACTAAAACCAGAAACAATTACTGGCTTTAGTTAAAGTGTAAACGCAGTATTAAAATGTCTTCATAAAACAGCATTGGGATTAATATCTGATGAAAGGTTATTATATCTACATATTGAAATAATTGTATATTTGAGTATAAGCTACCAATTTTAGTCAAGCATGGTGGTTGGATGACAGGGCTGTAGCCACCTGTCATCCCCCCATTCAGGAGGCTGCATTCCAAGGTTCAGGCCAGCCTAAGTTATGAGCGTGTCTCAAAAAATAATAATTTAGTTACATTGATTTCCCCTCCACCATTTAGAATAAAGATTTTATAGCATTTAATGCCTGGAAAAGATGGAAGAGTTCATGTTATAACAACCGCCTTGTTTCTCAGAAAAGAAAGCTAGTAAGATGTGAAGAAATTAAAAAGACTTCCTCCATAGATTAAAGACTAATAAAGAATTTTAAGTAACAAATACAGGCCGTAGTTCATTTCTGTAAAGCTTGATATGGATGACGAAGTATTTCTCGGCAGGAATCTGTTCTCACTTTACGAAACAGTATTATATTGATCTGTGTGCATGACTGACCTAGTGTTGGCAGGTCCTCTGCTGTTTTTTCCCCCTCTCTTGTGCTTAAAGCGGTTTTATAAGTTGCTATATGAGAGGCAAGCAGCAAAAAAATAATTTGAAAATTGATGTTTATTTTTAATACTGGGTAGTCATGCTTGGGTTTTCTTGACTTTGTTTCAGTTTTCTTTGAATTATTAGATTTGTGTGATTTGTTGGTTTAAGGGAGAAAGCAAGGTTGATATGAGCTCTAGCTTTCTGCTTTCTGTTGTCTGGTTGGGATCACATGTGTGTAGCACGTTGCTGTTGTGTGTCTTGTAGTGTTCATTCTTTTAATCTCCTGGAGAGCTGGGATCCAAGCGTGACAGATGGATGGGGAAAGAGAAGTAGAGTTTGGCCAAGTGAGCCACTTCATTATTAGCAGAGCATTTATGTTTCGTAGAAACTAAGAAATTGTCACTGTTGATATAACTTGTTGGTAATCTGCCTCAGAAAAGGTAGAATGATTTAGTGCTGGACTGTATTTCCTCATGGCCTCACCCTGTAGCCATGCAGAAATCAGGTTTAAAAAAATGTGTGGAAGCTTTCATCTTGGTTTGTGCCTAGTGCGGGTCTGAGAGTAATTTCCAAAGCAAATTACTCATGCAGTTTGGAAAAAACAAAAACAGGGCTGGGGAGATGGCTCAGTGGTTAAAGGCACTTGCTTGCTTCAGCCTGTCAGTCAGGGTTCAGTTCCCCAGCCACCCACATAAAGCCAAATGAGCATTCATTTGCAGTGGTGAGAGACTGTGCACGTGCACAGACACACATATAATAATTTTTAAAAATATTTTATGTATTTATTTTCAAGGAGAGAGAGAGAGAATGAGAACCAGGGCCACCACCTTGTGGGTCTGGCTTATGTGGGTACTGGGGAATTGAACCCGGGGCCTTAGGCACTAGAGGCAAGTGCCTTGACCGCTGAGCCATCTCTCTAGCCCAATAATAATAAATTTTTAAATGAAAACAGGTTATGTGTTTGGCTTTACTTTGGAGCTGAAGAATCTTCGTCAAAATCTTCTTTTTAAAAAATATTTTTATTTATTTATGAGCAGAGAGAGAGAGAGAGTATGGATATGCCACAACCTCTTGCTGCTACAAATGAACTTCAGATGCATGTGCCACTTAGTGCATCTGGCTTTATATTGACCCCTGGGCAGGCAGACTTTACAGGCAAACACAACCACTGAACCATCTTCCCAGCCCTCAAAATCTTCAAATAGCAAAGTTGATAAAATATTTCTCTTACTATTCTTTGTCATTTGAACCTGGGAACACTAGCTTAGATTCACGTTTACTCACTGAGGCCTGAGTTTTGAAATTTTCGGTTAAAAACACATACTTTTTTTGTCCCCCTGGCTTACTTTGCGAGGCACGGGAGCATACTCCAACTCTATTTCTAAAAGCGTCTTAAAATAGACGGTATATGAACCGGAACAGGCCGTTCCCAGGGGATAGTGCCAGTTTCTCATGGAGCTCAGGAAGTGAAGCAGCATTTACACAGTTTGCTCTTATTGTCTTTCCCATAGGTGACTGCCAACAGCCGGCCCAGTGTCGCATCCAGAAATGTACCACAGACTTTGTGTCCCTCACTTCGCACCTGAACTCTGCCATTGATGGCTTTGACTCTGAGTTTTGCAAGGCGTTGCGTGCCTATGCCGGCTGCACCCAGCGAACTTCAAAAGCCTGCCGGGGCAATCTGGTTTACCACTCTGCTGTGTTAGGTATCAGTGACCTCATGAGCCAGAGGAACTGTTCCAAGGATGGGCCCACGTCCTCCACCAACCCAGAAGTGACCCATGACCCTTGTAACTATCACAGCCACTCGGGAGCCAGAGAACACGGGGGCGGAGATCAGAGCCCTCCCAGCTACCTTTTCTGTGGCTTGTTCGGAGACCCTCACCTTAGAACTTTCAAGGATCACTTCCAGACATGCAGAGTGGAAGGGGCCTGGCCACTCATAGACAATAATTATCTTTCAGTTCAAGTGACGAATGTGCCCGTGGTCCCCGGATCCAGTGCTACTGCAACAAATAAGGCAAGTGTACTTCTTTTTGTTCATTTCTGCTCATAATTTTCACCTGTTTGATTCTACAGACAACTTGGAAATGTGTTGGAAAGAGATTTCGTTTGGAGGAACCATTTTTAGGTCTGCTTGGAACACTATTAACAGAGTTTGGTAAAGGATTAAATTAAAATTATTTAGTAAGGATTTTGCTCTGGAATGCAAACAGTGAGTCTAAATTTAAATAGGCAGTGATATGAAAAATAAAGAGTCAATAGTGAAATTGAGTTCTCCAGGGAGAAAAGGCAGGCGTGTTTCATGAGAAAAATGTCTGCTTTTCTCAGTGATGTCTTGAGAGTGGATGAATGTGTAACTGTCTAGTACTGAAGCGGGTGTTGGGAATAAATAAAGAGCTGTGAAGCCTGAGGCAATTGACCCATCAGGAAACATATCTTATTGGAGATTTAGAAGCTACAGTAAACATAATGGCTGTAAGCCAGACTTCCCGGTGGCATGCCCACACAGTGTTTTAGTTGCTAACCTCTTGGTGACCAAGGAAGTTGAAAACTGGATATTGCAGAACAGTGATACACAACTTCTTGTGGCCTCAGGTTAACTGCTTAAGTCAGAAGCCGTGGGAAAGAGTTGGAAAAATTAGGTGACCCTGCCCACTGTCCATTGTCTGGGCTCCATGTTTGTTTGTTTGTTTTAAAGAAATACATAATGTATGGAGACCCTTGACATCAACTGCAAGGCACATGTGTCTTAGTCCAGCTAGGGTGAGGACCTGTCAACTAGGTTTCCAACTGCCAGTCAGAGATAACTCAATCATTAGTTTAAAAAAAAAAAATCAAAAGGGTTTTTGTTTTGTTTTGTTTTGTTTTTGGTCCCCAAATTAATGTTGCAGGTTAGCCACCTCTTCCCCAACCTTCCCATCCACAAACCACACACACAGACCATCTCATCTTGCTTTAATTTCCTGTATTATATCTGTTCTTAAGATGGCTTGGACTAAAATAATAATTGACTAGGATTGGGCTTTTGAAATCCATATGGCTGTTCTTTTGATTCTCGGACACCCTTGCTTGCCTCCAAACATGTGTGGCACACTTTTAAGTGAGTTCAGATTATTTTACTTGGCATTTTGTGGAGGGAATTTTACAACACCTCGGGAGATATCTGGAGACACCCAGGGGTGTCACAAATCTAAAAATAGAAGTCATTACTCTGAACAAAGACGACTGTTATACTGGCCCAGACATTTTAGGGGATCTCCAAAATGTTTGTACTTCAACGCCCAGTAAAAGTTCAAGCTTGCCTTTGCCTTACCAAATTTTGCATCTCAAAGTAAACTTTCCTTTCTCTAGTTTTTAATGTGTGTATAAACAATCTTTCCTACAAAGGTCTCATAATACATATTTGGTATAAGTTGTGTTATAGAGGCACATCATCGTGAAGCTATAAGATAGACTATGGTCAAAAATCCATCATTGGGCTGAAGAGATGGCTTAGCGGTTAAGGCATTGGCCTGCAATGCAGAAGGACCCAAGTTCAATTCCCCAGTGCCCATATAAAGTCAGATGCACAAAAGGACACATGCATCTGGAGTTCATTTGCAGTGGATGAAGGTCCTGGCATGCCCATTCTCTCTGTCTGTCTGCCTCTCTCCTTCTCTCTCTCTCAAATAAATAAGAAATATTTTTTAAAACTCCATCATTGCTGCAGAACCATGGGCACTCTGACCCAGCACTGGTCATTAGGTAACTGAATTCAACATGATGGTCCATCAGGCACAGGGAAAGTTGCCGACAATTGTTCAGATAGTCAAGGACCCGGAAAAGTCAGCTTCATAGTAACATGGCAGTGATAGGTAAGAGCTACTCCACATAGGACAAGACTCTCTTTCAGCCTTCCATCCAAACACATGTCAAAATTCTGTACGTTTTACTAATTATGGTGAAAATATTTACATCATGTATTAAAACATAAATGAGTCAGGTGTGGTAGGAGGATCACTGTGAAATCGAGGTCAGCCTGGGCTAGAAGCAGACCCTTCCTCAAAAAAGGGGGGGAGGAAGGAACAAGGGTGTTATGTTTAATTAGAGAATCATACTTGTAGCAAATGAATAAAAAGTACAATTTGCTCCCTCTGCAAAAAAAAATAAATAAATAAAGGTTTTACCATTTCAAGAAACAGGAGGAAAAGTGCTCCTCTGACATGAATTCAAGGACCGTGAGAGCATGTGGTTTCTTAATTGCACTGTTAGAAAGTTCCACATCTGGTGCTCATGCTGCTCAGCAGCACATTACTCTGGCTCTTGACCTCTAGTATTTGTTGGGGTTTTTGTTTTGTTTTGTTGTTTTCCCTTTCCTTTCTGTAGCTCTCTCCAGGGCCCTGCAAACATCTGGAAGGTTCTCTGTGATAGCCTGTCTCAAGGCTGGAATGGATGTGCTTCCAGAACCAGCACGAGCCCAAGACCATGCACACGCTCCACCAGGGCCAGAATAAAACCTTCAAATACCCTACGCATAAAAGGATAGCAGTAAAAATAACATTATAAAGCAAAATACATTGACAAAATGAATGTGTTTCTTATTGTGCACTGCAATATTTTTAACCAAAAAAAACTTTAAAAATATTTTCTTCATGTGAGTCTCAGCCTGTGTCAATCAGCCTTTTCATCACTGTGACAAGCATCTGAGAAAACCCATTTAAAGGAGGGAAGGTTTATGTTGAGATTTTCATCTAGGCTTGACTAGATCCATAGCTTTGAGCTTTGTAATACTGTATAGTGGTAACCTGGCAGCAGCTGGTGACCTTATGGTGGCCAGGAAGAAGAGAGCAGCATGGGAAAGAAGGCGGATGTGGAGGGAAAGGCTGAGGACAAAGTAAAACAAGACATGCCTCTAGTGATCTCCCAGTGACCTACTGCCCCCAGCCAGGCCCAATGTTGAGCTCCCCTCTTCCCTTCCCCCAGATGCTGTCATAGTATGAATCCATCAAGGGGTGGACCTGCTGATTAAGTCAGCCTTCATATTCCTTAAACACATGAGCCTTTTGGGGGTGCACTTGATTTTTCCAGCTAGAACAGCCCTATGGAGAACCTGTGTGCATCATTGGACCAGTTTTGGGTAACACTACTTATGTGGTCATATGTACTAAATGACCTGTGTGCCCATTGTCACTGTGTTTAAAGACTACCTGATGCTACTGGGGAAGGTGGCTAGCCAGCTGTGATTCTGGAAGAGTCCTATGTAAACATCCATGGTTTCACCACCTTCAACTCTACATGGAAGTACAGGATCCCTGTGGATTACCACTACAGCTGAGTCCTGGGAAGCTGGGCTTCTTGACCAAGGCATCTTCAAGGCTAGCTTAGAGAAATCTCCCTTCCAACAGTACCTCCTATCCCATCACAGAAGGGCAAGCTGTGGGAAAATATCTCAACCGAATGCAAGCTGAAGTCTGCCTGTACTTGAGGGGATGTGTTGATGAGCAACAATTTAAGGCAGAAGGGCCTGCAGTGTGCTGCTGCTGCATCTCCCCTTGTCTGCTCTCTCCCCAGCTCTCTCCCTAGTCCTGGCCTTTTCCCCCCATCCCCCAAGGAAGAAATTGTTTTCCAGGTGCCCATGGTATGTACAAGTGAGCTTTCTGGGCCTCTGTATATGCCCTCTGCCAGTCTGCCCTGCTCTGGCTCTCTGGCCAGCTTGCAGGTAGTGTGACTGAAGGGGAAGTGGGGCACGATTTTCATCTCCAGCCTGGGGTTGCTCGGGTTGCTAACACACCTACATACCTCACCTCAGCAGAGATACACGTTAGGACATCTTCCCCATCTCTGGCTGTCAGGCAGCTGCAGGCATGCAGGTACTGAGGAGAATAAAGAGTGAGGGGCAGGCATAGAACCGATTCTGCTGGGAGAGGGAGGAGATAGCCCCCATGCTAGGCTCCAGAGAAACAGACTATTTAAATGAAGGTGCTCTGGGAGAATCTGTATGGCAGGATCTTAGACGATGAAGGCGTAAGTTCTTCATTCCATGGCAAGGGTTCTACAGGCCTATTCCCAGTAGCACAAGTAAGAATAACCAGGGCCAGGGTGTAGTTCAGTTGTAGAGTGCCTGCCTTGCATGGTATGGACTGACTTACATCCTCAGGCCTGCAAAAGGATGAAATTTTTAAGTTTTCTTTTAGAATTATGGCTTTGTACTGGAATTGAAACTGCACCAGCAGGCTTTGCAAGCAGGTACTTGTCACCATCCAGCTCTCTAGCCCTTGAGTACATTTTAAATGATTATTTTTCAAAATACCACTTTAAATACTTTTAAATTGCATAGATAAACAATAGCAGTATTTTTAGTAATTATTATAAGCAATTTGAATATTTTTGCTTTATTTTCCTTTTGGTCTTAAAATCATATCCTTTCCCACCACTTGGGCTTTACTGTATGCTTCAATTCACCAAAACAAAACAAAACAAAAAATCAGTGGTTAAAGGTGCTTGCCTGCAAAGCCTGACTGCCTGGGTTTGATTTCCCTAGTACCCACATAAAGCCAGATGTACAAAGTAGCCCTGGCGTGCCCATATTCTCTCTCCTTCCCTCCGTCCCTCTTTCTCTGTCTGCCTCTCTCAAACAAATAAAATACATTTTTAAAACAGACTGGGAAGATTGGGGACCACTCCTGTTCTTGTTAGAAGTCTTCTGCTACACATTCTACCTTGTTTCGTCCTTGCAAGGGAAAATGAATGTTCCCAGCTTTTGGGAACATTTGGGGAGGGGTGTGCTTTTTGTGCTTGGCCAAACCAGATGACTGGTTAAGTAAAGTGGACATTCTGAAGGTGACATGTATGTTCCCGCTCCTGCTACGGCCCCCAGTTCCCGTGATCTGACAGGAAACACCCTGTGCCTGTCTTATGCATAGTAGGAGGCCATGCCTATTAGAGGTGTTTGTGTTTTAATTTTTTATTCCACAATCATCCCTAAGTCTCAAATTCTGTAATTACTTTCTTGGAAGTTCCTGAAACCTTCCACTAGACTTGAAGAAGAACTTAGTTTTGTTTCTTGTTGGTTATTGTCTTCCTTAACCAGAATAGTCCATCCAAAATTACCTATTAGGATGAAATGACAGTCTCTTGGAGCTCCTGACTGTGTTGTTGGGGCCATTTCTCTTTTTTGATGACCATTATCATGGAAATATTTTTGCACAACATATAGGCATGTAAGTCATTGTTCTGGGTCATTCTCTGTTGGTTACAAAATCAAAGCCAGACATGCCTGTACTGCAAAGACTTTCAACTGCCATGTTAAGGTATCTAGAACAAGGTGTCCTCCCTTGACCTCAAGCCTAGTACAAGTTGGTGAGATTTTTTGTTTGTTTGTTTGTTTTGGTAGCCAAGTTTGGATAACCCATTAAGTTTTTAGTAACTGAAGACAGTAGTGATTTCTTTTCATTTTATCAACTAAGATATTCCTGCCTTCCACTGGGAGATTTATGTTTCGAATGTGTAGGTGCTCTTCTTGCATGTGGTGGTGGTATGGGGGGAGGGCATGATTTTCTTTAAGAATAAAGAGCACTTTCCAGACATCACAGCTGCCTTCCAGAGACAGTGTTACAAGGCTTACATTAATCCTTAAAATCTGAGGTGCTTTTTATTTTGGTAATGATTATATATGTGTGATGTAGGTTACTCTTGCCATTTCTTTGAGATTTATTCCTTACAAGTCTTTTCAAAGATGCTACAAAGTTCTAAGACTGGTTGAGTCATACAGGGAACAGATGGGGGGAAAGTCTGAAATGGTAGCTCCCACAGTATAATCATTTCTCTGATAAAATAAGATTAATTTGGTGGTACTTCATGTGAAAAGATACACGATGTGCAGGAGATATGGCTTCAGCTTTAATCTGAGCACATGGTTAGAGAAAGCTGCAGCCTCCAGTGGGGCAGGAGGCTCTCAGGGTTTTAGTGCATCTGCAGTCATAAGCTGAACCAGGCGTCAGGAAGGACAAGGAGAGTGGGCCAGAGACATGGGCTGTTATGAAAGCCTGCCCCATGCCTTCACCCAAGGTCCACTCCCCCTCGCTTGGATCTTTCACAAGACAGCCTGTACACCTGGGATTTGGCGGTTTGCTTTCCCCTCCCGAAGTCTAGGCCCCTACCTGTATCCGAGTGTCCATAGTCTCCAGTCTTAAGTGACTGTTTCAGGATCCCAACTCACCTTTAAGACTCACTAAGCCCCATTTAGACATTCTTATTTTTCCTGCATTATTTTTCAGAACTAACCGAAACCATTCTTGTTTGCCGTGTCCTACTTTCGTTCGGCATAGCTGGTGTTTGTACTGGATCACAGGATCTTAGGCCCAGGGGCTGCTCAATTTTGCTTCACTGGGTCTCAGTAAAGTTCCCAGAGGTAAACAGAAAGCAGAAAGGAGAAATGATTGGCTGTATTATCAACCTGGATGTATGAAAGCTTATTTGGTAAGATAAATGGACTCACTTGGTTGTTATTTATGCTACGTGTCAAATAATAAGGCTTCCTCTGTACTCTACATGTGTTTCAAAACACTCTGGTTCAGGGGTCTCTTGCCATCGTTCTCATCCCTGTTTTTGCCACTCCTCCTGTCCCAAATGTGGTTTGAAAGAAGGAGACCACCAAAATAAAATCCCCAGTAACCTAGGCCTGGCCAAGCCAGGGAGGATTCCACAAGGGTGTGGTGGGCCTCTGCCGCTTTACAACAAATCCACACTCCTTCATAGTTTAAACCAGAGACAGAAAGCCAAGTCTGATACACAGCTGAGAGTTAGAACTTGTTTTTCTGTCACAATTCCAAATGTCTTTCTCTGCCCTGGTAAATTTTCTTTGAGTCAACATTTGGAGGGGAAGGGGCAAAAAGGAAGCATTGGATAGTTGGTGCTTTTTTTTTTTTTTTTGCTTCAAGTAATTTCTGCCTGTGTGGAATGTGGCATGGAGTTACCTACAGTGTGGAACAATGAAAAATGCTACCTTACCCATTCTGTCTTATTTGTTTTGACTGCAGTAAAACTTGCTCTTCCACTGTTGTGAGTTTTGTGCTCTTGTGGGTGGGGTTAAGGACTTACCCACGGATCAGCTCATCAGTGTGTGGTGAGTAGAAAGAATGGCCAACACACCTCAGCTAGAGACTTGAACTGAACAGCCTTGCAGTAAACACACCATGCTGCTGGGTCTAGATGGAACTCGGGTGAAACCAGTTCTGTGGAGGGGGAGTTCTGTATGATCTACTTAAGTGCTTATGTCAAGAGTTGCAGTGAAAAGAACGTTTGGCTGATTCTCATAGGACTGTTTCCTGTTAGAACACAGTATGTATTCTGGAGGTGGCACTGGTGTGCCAGCATTTAAACAGGAACTTCTCATCTGCTGTGCATGTGTTCCTGAAACAAGGAAGGGTCAGAGTTCAGTTTTCCTAGTTGTAGTATGCGTGCCCAGGTCCTTATCCATGGAGACACTGATCTCCCCTCCCTACTCAGACAGAAGCATAGCATATTGCTGGATAGCTGCTTGAAACAGAGTCATTTCTTCTGACCATCTCTTTCTTAAGTTCCCATGGACTGCTTTCCTTTTTTAGAGTTGTGAGAACTTGAAATTGAACCTAGAAGTGACAAGATCTGTGTATGTTGTAAAGACCTTGAAGTCCTTTGAATTTTGCTTGCTTCCCAATGCTGAGAAGTGATTGAAGAGGCTGTGGTTTCCTATTCTCCATCAGTCTGGGAGCAACATTGCTAAACCTAGACCCCAGCCTTTGCCCACAGTCCCACCCAGACAGGATCTGTGGTCTGGCCCTGCCTTCCATCAGGAGAAGAATGCCCGAAATCAAGACCTGCTGGGGCAGATTCCGGCCAGCTGAGACTCACTGCCTACAGTGAGGTGCCCACCTTTTGAAACATTTTTAGAAAAGTGTCTGGTTTGAAAGGCAGTGGCAGGATGGGCTTGCACAACTGTCCACACATGCTTACCTTCACATCTGGACACCATAGTGTCCTCGCAGAGCAAGAGGCTTCACTCGCAGAGCGAGAATGTTCTTTTGGAGCTTTGGAGTAATACTGGCCTGGAGGCCTTCCCTCTTTTCGTGCTCAGCCTCGCGTTACTGGTGCTTAGAAGGAAGTTGGCCAGTTTCCCTGTCTCAGTGCTGCTTATTAACACTTCCCACCTTCTTTGTTTCAACTGTACAGAAGTTGCTCTTTGAAAGTCTGCATTGTGTCTGTCCCTTGCACGTGTTGTCCCAGGCCTACTTGCTTTCCTTCTGGTGCTCTTTCCAGCCACTGCACTTGCTGGGTCTCTGGACCACCCTGGCAGCCTTCAGCCGTGGGTGTCCTTCCCCTCGTCTCCAGCTGCTGCCAAGTACCCTTCAGCAGCCAAGGCAGCCCTGTTCCTGCATGTATTCACTACCTAGGGCAGCGCTGGAGCCCAAGTGCATGCCGTGCTGGGAGTGCTCAGTGCAGAGCTTCCAGAAGGAGACTGGAGGCTAGAGAGGCAAGCACAGTGGATGCCTGTTTTGAAGGATGTTTTGTCTTGTTGTTTGTTTTTTGAGGTGGGGTCTCACTCTAGCCAAGGCTGAACTGGAATTATTTTTTGGTCGAATCAAATTCCTATAAGGAATCTAGAGTAAGATTTTTAATGTAAACACACACACTATCTTACTATCGATGTCTGTCCTAGTCCGATAAAATTATTTACCAGCTGGTACTTTAGTAAATCTTGGGTTTTCTGTGTGTAGATATTTGATACAGTATTTGATATAGCTGAATTATATTCCAGTTCAAGTTCACAGCTTCCTAACATACTGTCTTCCTAATGGTTTTAGGAAAATTATCAGTGACATCACAAATTTCCATCACTACATTTTTTTCTTCAGTATACTACACATAAAGACCTTTCTAGGTTTTACATGAAATTGTTCAGACAGAACATTAAGTGAATGTGTGTGATTTCTTTCTGCTTCACCAAGAGACAGAGATGAGTTCTTTCCATTTTTATGTAATCAACAGTCAGGGGCCTCTCTGCCTCTACAGAGCAGCACTATCCCCGTAGAGGCCACAGTCTGGCCTGGTTAGTCGGAGGTAGACGAGACAGGATCAGGGAGATGCCCAGGGAGGTGGATTCAAGCACTTCTTCATGACTTGGGAGTTTCAAGCCAGGCTTGGTGGCACATACCTGTAATCCAGCATTTGGGAGGCAGAGGTAGAATCATCCATAAGTTTGAGGCCACTCAGAACTTCATAGCAGGACCTCGTCTTATAAAAACTACCAAATCCTTTTGAAGTTTCAGAGCTTCATGTGCTCAGCTTCTCACCTTGGACCCTCTGGGGTAGAGTTTGAGTGTTAGATACAGAGACAAAGCCTTTGGGCTTTTTGATGTTTGTTTTATTTTGATTTTTCTTCATGGAAGCATGTGCACTTGCTGGAATGATCTCATTGTTACTCTGTCTAAAGGACTGATTATCAAGGCTGTATGCCACTCACATGTGCCAGAAGTGAAAGGGCCCTCAGCCCAGTCTTGACTGTCCCTTAGATACTGTTTTCATCATATATAATTATACCTAGAAGATATAACAAAGCTGCCATATCAGCTAATTTATAGGAAATAAAATTTATTTTAACTTGCATGGACATAAGCAGAATTTTAACTAGCGTCATAATCGGGCTGATTTCTGTAACTACTTCGGTTTTGTTTCATGTTCAGTTCTTATATTTGAGGATTCCAGAAAGTTCTTCACATTTTGAATTCCAAGTGGCCTGATTAGACACTGATTAATGTTTCTTCTACGATATGATAGGTGCAAATATTTAAGTACACAGCCTTCAGAAAGTTCTGTATGCAGCACTTGGTGCTCACAAAAGCTATTGCACCTTGAGAAGATCTCTGTCTTCTGATGAGGCAGGGCCTGGCTTTTTCTCACTGGACTAGTTCATTTTCATTTAATATATTTTCTTTTTTGTTGACAGAAAGAAGAGGCAGATGCCACTTAATTTTGATATTTTATCATCAACCTTTTTAAATTCTTGTTGCCTTTTTGTGTATGGAAAGGTGAATAGTAACGGCTCTCTTTCTCTTCCTAATAGACCTTGTGGGTGGTAAAGATCCTGGGAGTGAGACATTAAAAATGAATGAGGAAGGCTGGAGTAGTTGGTCTAAGGTGGGATTGAGAGGCACTAGATGGGGGAGGTTTAACAAAGGACATTGATGTTTTAAATGCACACAAATGCCATCCATCAATAATAAATGGTGTGGCATGGAACAGAGGTGCCAAAGTGAGTTATTACAGCATATGCATGAGTTCATGAGGGGGCATGCAGCATAGCTGGTGTGTGTGTGTCTGTGTGATGCTGTGTGAAAGCATTTGAATACCCTTTTTATGCTCCGATGGCTGCTGTATGGAAATTGTAAAAGTTTGAAATTTCCAAAAGTTCCAATTCAGTTTCATATATTTTTGAAGCATGAATTAAGGATGTATGAGTTTTGTTTTTCTGAAGAGGAAGACAATCTGAAAATGAATTTCTTGCTCTTCATGGCTGAGTGCTTGCTTTTTCAGAGCTTATGCTGTAATTGTTGTGAGGAACAAAGTGGTGCTACAAAGCTCAAGTCATGTGAATGTGTAATGCAGAGGGATGTTTTCTGCATTGCATTGCTTATATGCCTAGTTGCATTGATTATATATCTAGTTCAGCACATGCTGAAAGTGCAGAACCTCTCAGAAACCCTTACCTTGCTTTGGATGGATTCCTCACCTCAGCACATTGATTCCATAGATCAGTCTGTACTGGTATCTGAGAGAGAGCTGCCTCGCCCATAAAGAGGAAAAGGAAGTGTCACTAATTTTCTCAGTGGAAGTCACCATCACCAAATTGGAAAGACAGACTGGAATGTTTTCTAGATACAGGTTCTGGAGTGTCCTAGGTGTTCAAGGTGGCCTTGGTGTCACAGGCATAGGAACAATGGCAGTATGTGAAGGGTCTAAAATGACTCCTGCGCTTCGGACTTGGAATTGGTGTGCTTAATGTCAAAGACATCTGGAACTTTTGGGTTCATCTTAATATTCTGGAAGTTGTTTGGAATTGGATCTCTCTGCCCCAACAAAAGGAAATTCCTCGGCTCTTCCTAACATGAACTTTTGCAAAGCACATAGTTCTCCGAACCAGTGCCGAGTTGCTGTAAACTCAGGTTTGTCAGACACACAGCTTAGTTGTAGAAGTCTGCTCAGTCTGAGTGTGTTACACTTGAAATGAGGGTAGTGATTTTATATGAAAAGGTCTACTACCTTTTAGCTATCTATATTGTTTACCTAATTTTCACTTAATCTTTCACCTCCAAGCAATCCAGCGTGCCTCAAAAAGGAATTTGTTAAACTGACTTTAGAGGCAGCAAATAAATCTGTTTTATAGTCCCATTAGATACCTAGCTCGAACCCCCCACTCACTGTGGAAGGCCTCTGGTGGATGCACAGCAGTTTTCCTGAAATCATCTCTGGTACACCTCCATTGGGTTGTTAAGAAGGTGTTGAAATGTGAGAAGGCTGGTAGTGAAATCAAACTGTGGCAGGGTAATTGGGAAGAGAGAAAGCCCAGCGTTTTCCCAGCACATTGTCTGGCTTTTAGTCGCAGCTGCAAACAACGGATATGAGTTTAACCAGTTGCTACAGTGCAGCTGGTTCAGATCTGCCTTTGTAAGCAGCTCAAGTGAAACGAAATCGCTGGAAAATTCCAGTCAAGTAACACCAGTGGGAACATGTGGAATTAAAACAGTGTGAGCAAATGCTGGCTGACTTGGGGAAAAATTCAGACATAAACTTGAGGGTGGTAGTGAGGACTTGGAGGGGTATTTCTGGCCTTTTTAACAAGAGTCTATTGTTTTGATTAGTTCCCTTGTAGAAGCTGGAAGGTTCCCTCCATCAGAGTGACTTGCAAAGTGTTTGGCTTGTCTCCTTTCTTCACTAAAGTCACCTGATCCCTTTTTTTTTTTTTTTTTTGAAAAGAAAAAAAAAACCTGTTACCTCAGTGACTAGCAATAATTCTCAAATGGAGTCTTTTTCTTTGGAGCAGTTTTCCTACCTCCTAGGACACAGACACCCCTGTCCCTTCCTGGTTGTCTTCCCACTGCCTGCTGGTTGGCTGCAAAGGTTGGGAGACGGGCGGGGTTAGTGAACCCCATAACTGTTCTGAGCAGAAGATTCTGTAGGAAAGATCATGGGCTTGCTGAAGGGGGGGGGGTGTGCTTCCATTAGCAGTGGACATTTTCCTTTTCTCCCTGAACTGTGTGCTCCGTTTGGAAAACTGAGAGCTGCCTGAGGAAAGATCTTAGGAGTCAAAGGCCTCTAGTGCTGTTTGGGGAAAACATTTGCTGTAACTAGGTTTGGGGCCTGTTGTCTTTGCCTGTGCTTGGGAGCTACACTTGCCAAATGATTCCCTGTCACAGGGATTAGCCAGTGATGTGAGACATTTGATTAAGGGACTTAGAGAAATCTCTCTTGACGCACATGATTGGTAGCTATTGCTGGCTTGCACCCCACAAAATAAAGCAAAACAAAACAGAAAAAAAAAAAACCCTGCTTCATCTCACTATTCTCAGTATTTACATTACATTTCAAGTGATGAGTCATTGGGTTTGGAGATGGTCCAGTGAAGGATTGTTATAGATGATATATCATTATTTAAGCCCCTGGGGCTTCTCTGTGACTTAGAAAGGAACCCGTTTCCCAGTCAGAGCTGTGCCATGCTCAGTCGTCTTTGGAAGGAGCCAAAATCAAAATTGTTTGGAAAGAACGGCTGTGTGTTGATTGGGATTTCAAATGCACAGGCCTCTAGTATCTTCTCCATGCACTTGGGGTAAGGCTTTGAGTAGAGTTCAGAGATTCCACTCAAAATGGAGCAGCCTTTGCTGCTCCCTGCTGGTCACATTCAGTTAAACTTGTCCTCTTTCCACCCCACAGATCACCATCATCTTCAAAGCCCACCACGAGTGCACAGAACAGAAAGTATACCAAGCTGTGACAGATGACCTGCCAGCCGCCTTTGTGGATGGTACCACGAGTGGTGGGTACGGTGATGTCAAGAGCCTGCGGATCGTGGAGAGGGAGACTGGCCGCTACGTGGAGATGCACGCCCGCTACATAGGCACCACAGTGTTCGTGCGACAGCTGGGTCGCTACCTGACCCTCGCCATCCGAATGCCCGAAGACCTGGCCATGTCCTACGAAGAAAGCCAGGACCTGCAGCTGTGTGTGAACGGCTGCCCCCTGAACGAACGCATCGATGATGGGCAGGGCCAGGTGTCTGCCATCCTAGGGCACAGTGCGCCCCCCACCTCTGTGCAGGCCTGGCCTGGCTACACACTGGAAACGGCCAGCTTGCAGTGCCATGAGAAAATGCCAGTGAAAGACATTTATTTCCAGTCCTGCGTCTTTGACCTGCTCACCACTGGGGATGCCAACTTTACTGCTGCAGCCCACAGTGCCTTAGAGGATGTGGAGGCACTGCACCCAAAGAAGGAACGCTGGTACATCTTCCCTAGTAGTGGCAACGGGGCTCCCCAAGGAGGCGGCCATGTGCTTCTCAGTCTAGGACTCATGAGCTTGATCCTTAGCGTGTTTTTGTAGTTGTCTTTTGTTTCTTTGTTTTGTTTTCTTTTTTGTCTATAACAAAATTTTTAAATATATATTGTCATAATATATTGAGTGAAAGAGTATATATGTATATACCATGTATATGACAGGATGTTTGTCCTGGGACATGAGCAGATTGTACATACTGTGTTCGGCTGTTTCACATATGTTGGATGTAGTGTTCTTTGATTGTATCAATTTTGTTTTGCGGTTTTGTGAAATGTTTTATAATGTCCCTGCCTAGGGACCTGTTAGAAAGCACTTTATTTTTTATATATTAAATATTTATGTGTGTACCTGGTTAATATGTAGAGTGCATATACCCAGATCCATCCACAGCATTCCCTCTGAAGATGGCCAGTTGTTCATAGCTACTCTGGCTGTTCCCTCCTCCACTCCTGATTGTCCATGGTGCACAGCTGTCACTGGCCACTTCCTGGTGGAGCTGCCCCTTCCCTTTGAAGTGTGTTCTGACCCCTTTGCCTTCCCTCAGCCTGAAAGGATACTTAGCCCATCCTTCCTGGGTGCTTGTGACTAAGTGTTGATCTCACTGAAGAGCCCTCTTGCAACAGCTGTCACTTTCAGAACAGGGAAAGCGCATTTCTGCGATTCTTACTGTGTTCTCATTGGGACATTTGCACACACGGGGTGTTAGGTCGGCCCTTTTGAAGCTGCTGTTACTGTAAGTAAAAAGGGTCTCGTGGTGAGCATTTCAGAGATAAACACCAGACTTCTTGCTCCACCTCAGCAGCTCGGACTTTTTCTCACCCCATGCCTGTTCCGTCTTCATTTAACTATTCTTCATTCAACATGAAATCACACTTAGTATTACCATGTTCTTATCTTTCTCTTTGCCTGCTGTTTGTGCCTCCAAACACCGCCCCCTGTCTCCAGCCTAGTTCCTCCTCAAGCTTGCCTGAGGACTCCAAGGATTGGCTATGTTAAGTCTTCCTCTGACAGGGAGGCCTGACCCCATCACAAAGTCCTCCATTCTTCCTCACCCTCCTTGATCTTCCTCAGACCTTGACTTGTCTGTATTCTTAATGAGGTGGAGTAGGGCCTCCAGGACTTGTCTGTGTTAGTATGCATTCAACATGGGTGCTGGTTACTCCTTAAGCATTGGGCTCCCCAAGGAGACTTTATTTCAGTTCTCCCTCTCAGCACCTGGAGTTGCATATTAAGCATTTATTTGTTCCTTGTCATTAGTTAAATCCCTACAAAGTAAAATGATCTTGCTGCCCTTGCCTATTCCATCTGATTGCTGCTATGATTTGCAAAATGAAAATAAAAGGCAAGAATAACAAAGTTAACTCCTATATCTAAGTGTAAATGTTTGATTCTAAGAAGTGATAAAATTTGTGCTTTAATACAAGTTTACATTTGTAAACAACATTTTAATACCATGATAATTTAGACCAAGATATGTTAGGGTCGGCCAAGTGACATCTTTTGCCATGATCTATTGGCCAATGATACTGACATAGGCCTAGGCCCTGAAGTAAAAGAAAACAGTCCTGTGAAGTTCTGTTCCTTAGTGAGAATATGTATCTATCACAGGGTGGGCTGTGCTATCTAGAGACTGCAGCTCTGCTTCTCTGTGCATGAGAAGATTCTTAGCTGGGGAAATGAGAGCACCCTGCTTCTTGCCCATAGAGTTCCAACTCTAGAGATTTGGAACCCAGCCCTTCAAAAAACAGTTCCTTCATGCTCTCCTAGGGAAGTTGAATTAGGACTAGTCTAGCCTGAGCTCTGAATCATGTGCCAAGTTCAGAAGCCATTGTTGCTTAGTTACTTGTAATTGAGTAGAACAAGAGAGGGAAAACACAGAGGATACTTTTAACCACTATTTTAGTGCAGATAGATAGTTTAAGGGTGAGGTCAAAGCAATAGAAGTTTTGACAGTGTTCTGGGTTTAGAGTGTATGTGATGTCCTTTCCAGGAAGAATAAAATAACCACCTGCACTAATAGTTGGAAAGGAAATAGGATGTTCTTACCAGACCATTTAGCTGGAGAAGGTCCTTCGGGAGTCTTGCATCACTGTCGTAGTAGCATATTGAGTCCGTGTCCCTGTACAACCTTTGTAGCCCCACAGGTCACTTTTAGAAATAAAGCATTTCTCTAGACATGGGACAGATTTGATTTCTTTGGGGTTTCTAGAGAATAATGCTTGCACATATCGTGAAGTCCTTAGCAAGAAAATTTCAGATCCTACATACATGACCAGGCTGTAGTTGTTCACAGGTCTCCTGGGAGAGCTTAAAATTCGGGGTTGGGGTGGGAGGACATTGGTTTCCACATGGCTGTCTTTAAAAAAAGACTAAGCTTTTTTTTTTTGGTTTTCATGATGCTTGGAACCCCCCACAGTGTGTAGTCTTTGCAAAGAAACCTTTAGATGTGTTTCATAGGTGTATAAATAAGTATCTGTGTAAAATAGCAAGTGTGCAGTGTGTAAATACTTTAAATTATTATGCTAGAAAAATAAAGTTCCATGCCATGCTGGGGAATGTTTGTTCTGTGATTATAGTGCCACCTGCTGGAGGAGCTGAGAACCGCTGCAGAAGAAAGGGAGAAGGGAGCTCAGAATCCCTAGTTAACCACAGGTTGAAGTATTTGTCCATTAACTAACTTGACTACTGTAGTTCCCCCATATAGCCGACACACAACTACAGTATTCTCCCGGAGGTCAGTAATAACATGCTGCTCCCTTAAAGACAGCTAACCTGTACTCTGGTTGTTTGGAAGGCAGACTGACTTCAACTTACTTCTGGTGAGAGGGTGTTGCGAGCAAGGTTTTCTCTTTGAAAACTTGTATGGTCTCACCTCTTGGGTGTTTTAAAAAAAATCACACAACTAGAAGTTGGTCTTTGTTCAAGAAACATTATCAAAGGGTGAAGTTTGGAAAGGAAGCAAATGAGCTCAGGAAAGCACTTGTTACTTGGCAGAATGCTGAGGGGAACAAAGGAAGTGGGGGTTCTCTGAAAGTCTAACCATTGCCATTGCTGTTTCCACATAGCTGTTCCGAGCAAATAGAAATCAGTTGATACAGAGCAGGAGCCGGGAAGACAGCTGCCCAGGACTCAGTGTGCATGCTTGTGTCAAGTGAACACAATGTTACATGGTGAAGTCTGTGCAGGTCCAAAGTAATTCTTTAAAACATTCTAGTCACACTGACTTCTAGCTTTAAAAAGACTGAAACAACTCCAAACACAGAGGAGAGGCTTTTTGTTCCCCTATTTTAACTATCATGAACCACTTACAGAGACAACTTATAGACAATACATCACGAGCACTATCGTACCAGCCTCCCAAATTGCCCCTCCACTGAATCCCTTATTTCTAACTAGTCTCTTCTATTTTGATATCATTCGTTTTTCACCTATTTTGCAGGCCTTGTCTCCCCCAGCAGGCTGCATAGTTCTGTTCTGCATCGTGACAGTCAGGTGGTTTCCAGCTTGATTTCCTAGTACTATAGTCTTCATCAGCAGGATCTTAATCCTCTAGTTCTGGTGGGCCACTAAGAGCCTTGGCAATAATAGCCTGTAATGTTTTGGAGGCAAGAGGGGCCTCTCTGGAGGGGAGGTTTTTATCTTCTGCAAGTGGTGGCATAAAGAAAGGTAAAGGTGACGTAAAATACTGTTAGTTCTCCAACATATTTGTTCTTTGTAAAAACTGCTGTGTGTGCTGGCAGTTTTTATCTCGGGAAAACCGTGCCAATAGAGAACAGTTTGGGATTGTTACCGTCCTCTCTAAAACATGGACCCTTGTTGCAGACTGTTTCCTGGTTCCCATAACCAAGTTTTTATTTTAATGTGAACCAAGGCACATCCTCCTGGAAAGAACAGAATTAGAAGGAAGCCACTGACAGTCCTTCAGACTATTCCTGACCCCACCCCTTTTCTGTAATCCTTCAAAAGGGGCATTGTTATTTAGAAGTGTGGGGTTTTTTGTTGTTGTTGGGGGTGTTGTTTTTTCGAGATTTTTAATACAATCCAATGATAGTGTCTGGTTCACTTCCACTCCTTCACTACCAAACTAGGGACAGGGACTGCTTGAGCTTCCAGCCTTCTTGTCTTGTCTGTGATGGCCAAGACTTAAAGGTTTCTGCTGCAACGAACTGAGAACTTAACATTAGCTGTGCTCTTCTAGATCTTGATAGATTTGGCATCCTTTGACTGTGAGCTGAGGGGCATCGATGTTTCAAGGTCTAGAGATGTGTGACCACACCCGGAAGCCCACAGCAAGTGGAAAGAACTAACCTAGGTGAGACCATTCCTCCACTTTAATTTCCCAGTCTTCTCCCAATGGCCCGATAGTAAGAAGCTATTTGACACTCTGGACTAAATAATAGCCATAATGGTGATGTCCTTGTTTCTCATCTGTGAATGGCAGGCAGATCTACAGACACTGCAGCACCCTGGCCAGACCACACTCCTTCAGAGAGAGATGTTCACCTCAACTGAGCAAGCCGATGCTGTCAGCTAGAACTCATTGATAGGGTAGTGTTTTCTAACCGGAAGTTCTTTATGAGTGACGTTTTAATTGATAATGAAGATACCAACTCCAAATTTTTCAAAAGTAATTCTGCTACCAAATTGAATATACCAGAGACCAAACCACAGATACATCATCCTAGTATAATCAAACCTGCCTTGAATAAGCATTCTTTAAAAATAGGAATATCTCAATCAATTATCTAGCACCACCCAGGGAAATGGAGCCATTTGGAAACCCATAGGCCAGCCAGCCAGCCTTGGCACATGCAGGTGGGCAATTGCTAAAGGCCAGACGCAGGAAGATGATGAGTTCTAGCCAGCCTAGCCAAAAGACATCCAACGCCTTCTAGAAAAGTTAAGTAAGGTTGGCTGAAGGGAGAGAGTTAAAGGGACAATATATTTGTTTCCTAATGAACTCTAATCTTGAGCAGCTAAAAGATCATCCCATTAATATGGCCTTGATCAGCAGTGCCACGGGAATGAGGAGAGAAGCATGGATTGCTGAGAAAAGGCCCAGGCCCGTGTCTCCTTATGAATATTATTTTCTTCCTTGGGAAGGAAAAAAAATAACAGCTCAAAATGCAGGGTCCTGAGCATCCTAACAGACTGAAAATATGGGTAACATTTGGAGTTCAGGAAAGAGGTAGAAGTTTACCAGAGAAGTTGGATCAGTGGCAACAAAGAAAGCAAAGTTCATGGACCAAAATGACAAACAGGAAATACATACTGGTTATATTTTGAGCCACAGGAGCATTGTTAAGGGACCGTTTGTATGCCAAGTGGTTACATGGAGTATTTCGGTGGGGGAGGGGGTAGCATGCCATCAAGGTCAAGATTATGGGCTGTGAAATTGCCCAGTTTTGAGTTTCGATCTGCCTCCTTTACTCACTGTGCATCCTTGGACATTCTGAACCACCTCAGAACTTCAGTTTCCTCATCTTCATAATGAGATTTTTACCAGTTTTTAACCTCAAACATTCCAGTGGGAGGAAAACGTTCACTACTTTGCCCAAGTTTCTTAGCACAGTGCCGAATACCAGCCCGTGCAATGCTAAAAGAATATCTGAGATGGATAATCTGTGCCTTTGCCTTGGGAAACTAGCAACTCACTAAGCTATTGCTGGGGTACATTTGTATTTAAGCCCCTATGAACATGCTAGACTTTAGGGCTGGACCAAGGTTCTGCACGTAGTTTAGACACATCTTAAAAAGGAGAAAAACTATTATCATAACCTCACCCAACACAAAATCCAAACAAGATGAATCACATGCCTTCTGCTTCTGTCCTGGTTACACTGCTCCCAGAATCACAGCATAAATCTGCTAAGACCCCTGCTAATACAGCAACCCTAGTTTGTAGCCACCATTAGCCCTTTCGAGATCCTTGGGGACAGAGGGGTCTGAGAACAGGAAGAGCACTGAGGAGAGGATGCCACTAGTGAAATTATTGCTAAGTATTATTAGCCAGATATTTATATACCTCTGTAATCAGAGTCCTGGTGGGGGAGAACATGGAACTAGGTAAGGACATTCTGACATTTTCCTAGATTGAGTTGCATGTAGAAAAGCTAATTACAGGATATCCCATGCTCACAGCAGAAATGTAGTTCTTACGCAGAGACACCTAATTGTCCCCACTAGGTCAGTGTTGGCAGAATTGCATGACGTAGAAAATAGAAGAGGCTGCCTACAGAAGATTGACAGATGCAGACTGGCCTGATCAAAGCCCTTTCCTGTTGATCTTAGGATCTCTTTCCAAAGTGAGAGGAGAGGAGGCGTGAGAAACACACATCAAGTAAAGACATGTGGGAAAAATAAGGATGTGGCTCAGTGGTAGAGGGCTTGCTTAGTGTTGTAGTCAGCTTTCTGGTTGCTGCTCAAAGATCCCTACCAGGAGCTGCTTGTGGAAGGAATGGGTTTATTTTGGCTTACTTTTGGGGAAGCTCCATAATGGCAGGGAAAACAACAGCATGAGCAGAGGGTGGGCAGCACTGCAAACATCGGCTGGAAGGTGTGCCAAATACTGGCAAGGGGAAGCTTAGTGGCTATATCCCCCATAAAACCACCCCCAAGAGCACACCTCCAACAAGGTTCCAATTCCAAAACTTCAATCAGCTGGGGATCAAGTGTTCACAGCACAGTAAGTTTATGGGGGACACCTGAATCAAACCACCTAGTATGTATAAGGCCCTTAGTCCTTATAAAACCAAACATGGCGGTACATGCTGTAATCCCAGCACTCAGGAAATAGCTGCAAGAGGATCAGAAGTTCAAGGTCATCTTTAGCCATACAGCACATTCAAGACCAGCCTGAGATACATGAGACCATGTCTCAAAAAAACAAGGCTAAAAATAATAGAGAGGAAAGACAAGGTTGAAATATGACATGAGGATGAAGGAGACATGAATGACCAAAATGTGTATCTAGGTGTCCTCTCTATGTCTGCTTTCTTTAGAATTCATTATATATCCCTTGGCCATTGGAGAGCATGATATTAGCCATTTGGTTTCAACATATCCAATATGAACTATCTCCAGCAGGTGGGAGGGGGTAGAAAAGAAGACTTGCTACAAAATTACCCAAGGGCAAGAAGACAGTTAGGGTGTCTTGTCACCTCTCCTTCTGACTCTGCAAGCCCTTTATGCTCTCACTCTGCAGTTGACTTTCCTGCCTTGGCACAAGGCCACTTCAGAGAGTTCTGTCCTCTGCCTCAGCATATGTCACAGAAAACTAACACAAAAAAGGACAAGAGACATTCTCTTATTCCATCTGAAATAGTGGAGAATGTTGTCATAGAAAAGTATGTTCCCTATAGTCTTATTTATCAAAGACGTGATTGGTTATCATAAAAATGAACTGTATCATCTCCTTCTGAATCAGTAGGTTTGCCTTTTTTCGTGTATAGCCCTGTGCACATACCTGCGTGTATGTGTAATGTTGATAAAGTGAGATTTGGCATTACTAACCTCTCCATAGGAATGTGCTGAGACTTGTCTATCCAAAACCACATTCTTTGGCAATCACAGGATAAGATTATGAATTCCATGTACAAAGCAGCTGCACCTGAACGGGTGTTCTAATCAATAGGAAAATTAGATTCAGAATAGCACAGAAGGGAAGAATCAATCATTCGCCAAGCATTTGTTGAGTACATACTAAGTCCACTTAGTTGAAAACTGGTGATTCAATGTCGAGTAATCATATGTCCTCATCTACAAGAACGTATAGTTTAAGGAAAAGGAAGATTATAGCCAACCCTCAGTGCTCAACTCTGAAGTGTTGAATCAGCAATGTCTATCAGCAACGTCAACATAGTAAAGTACCTGCTCACACGTTCTGTGCACTAGATGGGTTCAGCTGGCTGGTTTCCCTTTGGGAGCTCTCACAAGGGAGTTGACACACTGACCGTGATCTGAAGGCTCGGTTAGGCTGGACATCCAAGATGGTGTGCTGTCCTCTGGAGGTCTGTGAACGAGGGCTGTGAAGCAGCTATGGCTTCTCTATGAGAGTTTGATTTGGGATTCCCATAGCCTGGTGGCTCCAGAAGAGAATGTACGAAAGTGAACACAGAGCAGAGGAGTTTCTTAATAACCTGGGAAGATAGTGAATGAATGAAGCACAGTTAAGAGGTAAAACTACAGTTAAGAGCTACCCTAAGAACTAGCAGTTTTACTTACACCATATTCCATTAAGCAAAGTACTTATCCAAATTCAAATTCAAGGACATACAGAAGAAGCTCCACTTCTTAACTGGGGTGGGAGGAAACATGAAGGCCACATACAGAAGGTTACATGGGATTTGTGATATCTTTAGGTGTCTTTGAATAGCATCATGTGCTGCAGATATAAAAGTCATTGTCTCAATCCATGTGTCATTTCATGATATTTTAGTACTAAAGCTTTCAGATCTATAAATCCTTATCTCTAGCTAACAAGGTGATTGTGTCTGTGCTTTCCTATGGGACAGAAAAGAATAGCACAACTGGAAAAGGTTCCCCAAAGGGGTAAGACAAGTACTGTATCTGGTTAACTTGTACCAACACATAGACACACTCAAGTCTTTAATAACCTACATAAGACAATCAGTCCAAGCAGACTTTTGTGATGATAAATCTAATCTTGATTACTCTAAGGTGCAGTTGACGTGTCTCCTTGGAGTGGTTCACCCAAAATAGCAACGAGATGCAGAATTAGATTTGATTAGGCTGCCTGTTCGCATGTATTCACTTAGAAATTGTTTTAAACCTTTCTTGTTTGTCCTCCAGCAGAGACAAAATCAGCTTGTGTGATACATTTTCTCAATACTTCTCCCTAATGTGACAGTAAATCTCTACTGTTAAGTTGATCAGAACACGAATCAAATAAGAAACGCATGTCTTGGCCAGGTTAGTGACGGTGTTACCAGAAGGATTGAGTGAGGAAGGTGGCCTTACCCCAGACCAGCAGCCCTTCTAGGGAGAGCCTACATGGAAAGAGGTTCGAGGGAAGCAGTGCCTGTTGTCCGGCTGCCCTTGCTAGTTGATGACGAGTGTGTCTGCTCTGTTGCTTCCATCCATCAAGGACGTAAGAGCCCAGCCTTGACAGCCTTCCAATGTGGAATAAACACCAGTGGTTCTCCAGGAATCCTCAAGGCTTTCAACGCCACATTGGGACTGCTAAAGCCTCCAGCCTTGGGGACTGAACAGCTACTGGGTTTCACTCAGCCTGCAGACAGCCAATATAGGACTGTCCAGCCCATCCATATCCTGTAAACCAATCAAACAAATCCCATTTAAAATACATATTCATTCTAGCTGTTCTGTTCCTCTAGAGAACGTGGACTAATGCATCTAATGTCAATGTTGCACATAAAAGAGAACAATGAGCTATTTTTGTATAACATGATCTAATTTTGGGAAACTGTTAGGAACTCTTCATATTTGAATAGCTTTACCAGGTAGGCTTGCAAAACCCCAAAAATATTCTCTGTTAAACATGTCTGTTTCTTCGTGCATGTTAGGATTGTTATATTGAAGCAGAAACGTAGAACGTTCTAGATGGTAGTAATGGGTTCCTGACTAGCAAGGTGAGAGCAGAGCATATTAGAAGTTCTCAGCTGCCGTCAGACCCTCCAGTGCTCAGGGGCCATTGCAGAAGGGGTGTTGAAAGGAATGTAAGAACCAGAGGACGGGAAGAGTGCTTTGGGGTGCTGTCTTCTAGACACAAAGTGGCCATTGTAGTGATAACAGTGGCTGTCACCACCTTCACAAGACCTGCAGAAAATGAAGGCAAAAAGACGTCAAATAGAAGAGGGACTAGTTGGAAAGAAGCAGAGGTTCCAAGGAGGGTGGGAAGATAAGAAAAGGGGAACAAAGGAAGACCATAGAAGGGGGTTACCATCATGGCACATTGGGTTTATGTATGGTGGTTGTCAATAAAAAGTTTTTTTTTCTTTTAAAAAATGTAAATTATTTATTTATTTATTTATTTATTTATTTATTTATTTATTTATTTATTTAGAGAATTGGCATGTCAGGGCCTCCAGCCACTACAAATGAACTCCAGACACATGCGCCCTCTTGTGCATCTGGCTTTATATAGGCACTGGAGAATTGAACTCCGGTCCTTCTGCATTGCAGGCAAATAGCTTAACTGCTAAGCCATTTCTTCAGCCCAATAAAAAGTTTTAAACAAGATTTCTCAGCAGCCATTTTGCCTGACAGGAACTTCCTGCCTCACCTTTTGGAACGAAATGCATCCTGTACTTGACATTTTCCATGAGCAAAGTTTCAGTCCCTTCTCTTAGGACTTGTCCCCAGTGAGAGCTGGTGAGACCAGAGGCCATCTCAAGAAGTAACAGGGACATCTAGAGTTGACTGGTGCACCTCTGGTAGACGCATTTAATCCCAGCACTCGGGAGGCAGAGGCAGGAGGATCTCCGTGAGTTTGAGGCCACCTTGAGACTACATAGTGAATTCCAGGTTAGCCTGGGCTAGACCCTACCTCAAAAAACCAAATATATATGTATACATATATATCTATATATCTTATATATTTTATATTATTCTTATATTTTAAATTATTTATTTATTCATTCATTTATTTGGGAGAGTGAGAGAAAGAAAGAGACAGATAGAGAGAGAGAGAATGGCCAAGGCCTCCAGCCACTGCAAATGAACTCCAGATGAAACCTTGTGCATCTGGCTTTATGTGGGTACTGGGGAATTGAACAAAAGTCCCTCTGCTTTACAGGCATGTGCTTTAACTGTTGAGCCATCTCTCCAGCCCATATATATAATTTTGAAAAAAATCTTTTAAAATATTCTCAATGTGCTCTGTGTTGGTAATACATAGGATAACACTTTTTTCTTTCTTTTTTCTCCTTTGTGAAACTTTTCATTGACAACCTCCATACATAGAAACAATATAGCATGAGCCTAATCCCCTCCTTTGCCCTCCATCTCCTAACCCCACACCAGTCTTTATCCAACTAGTCCCTGTTCTGCTTTAACATCTTTCTTTTTTACAGACATGTTCTCTTGCAAATCTTACTTGACTTCTTAAACTTCACACTGATCCCCTCAGAAAGCGAAAATTATTTTCCTCATTGTGCTTGCCCATGCTATCGTTGGTGTCCTTCCCAACTCTCCCCAGGTACTTAGCAAATGTTCAGGGTAAACAATGAAATCACTAAATGAAAATCAGACAGCATGCCAAGTTTCGGAGAAGAAAGAGCTCTTTTCACCTCACCCAGAGAACAGGAAGGTGGTAAGAAGAAGCACAGCCTGACAGCCAACTCCTTACTCGATGGGCAGGTAAGATGATATTTCAGATATGTGTCTAGGATGTTCCAGCCCTGAGTCTCCAACGTTTCTGCAGTCTGGTTCATCTGCTCCCTCCTCACCGGGATCTCTCATGGAACTGGTCTATTGTGCAAAACAGGGCAGATCTCCCTGAAGCACTTCTGCAATCTCTTTTCACCTAAGATGTTGTGGAAGGAAACTCTCTCTTTGACATGTAAGTCAGCACAATACAATATGTATGTTACTATTGCATTTGTCCAAAGATCAGCTACCTGGCAAGCTCCCCTATCCCAAACACATCCAAGAATAAGTAAAAAAGAGGCTAAGCTATATGAACTGCCCAAGAAACTATTACTTTAGAGGAAAATCTCTCTTAGGTCATAGCAAAGACTTCTGGCTTTATGCATAATTCTAACATGTTCATTTTTTATTTTGTTTTTGTATTTTCTGAGGTAGCTCAGGCTGACCTTAATCTCACTCTGTAGCACCAGGATGGCCTCAGATTCATGGTGATTCTTGAACCTTGGCCTCCCAAGTGCTGGGACTAAAGGCATATGCCACCATACCCAGCATGATTCTGACATGTCGAATCAACCAACTTCTCATTCAATTAACTTCCTCTTCTACCAGAAGAAAAACATTAAACTTGCAGACAGAAGTAGACTGGTAGAAGCAGAAATACTGACAATAAGTGAAAAATAAACTTAATAATGACCTTGGACTCAAAGAAGAGAATTTTGCAACACATAGCACAATAAAAGATATGGCATAATTAGAGAGTATTATGTATATGTAAGTAAAGGAGCAGATCACTATGGGTGCAATGGCCTAAGTGTGGTCATGGGAAAGAATTTAGTAAAAAAAGGGTGGGAGGAGGGTTAACAAAATTTAAGATGTTATGAATAAGCTGTACATGAGGATGGATATATATGTTGGATAATGGTGTACCCAGAAGCCATAGATTGTTATTGTAAAATTTTCAGTACCAGGGTAGAATAGTTCCCAGCAAATGACTTGTTGGCCAGGGAGGTCACTGATGCCTCCAAAACATTGCAGGACATTGCCAAAGCTCTTGGTTGCCCATCAGAACTAGATGGTAAGACCCTATTGCTGAAGACTATATGCTTGGGTTTCAGGTCACTGAGAAATCAAGCAGGAGCTGAGCTGGAAACCTCCTCCCTGTTGACTAGCTGTAAAGATCTATGGCTGTATACAGCCTTTTTGGAGAGAGAAGTCATCAACAGTGTTAGACTGCAAGCCTTAAGATTGGCCAACCAGGCAAAATACGCCAACTGGTACAATGGTGGCATATCTGTAATGGGAGAAACTAACATCTCTCTAATTGAACTGGAGGCCTGCTCGACAGGAGGGATTACATGCCTGGTGCTGAAAGCCTAATCAAAAGCCTATGGCTGGGGAGGTCATGAGACCCAGGGGAGTAACTGCTACTCTTGTCTGGCTAAAATACATTTTATGCCCACCAAACTGCCCTGTAAGTACTTTTTAAAATGTTTATACCCATACATTAATGCTACTCTCACATTTGGTTAGAGAACCTTGTCTTTTCAGATGGTGGTGAATATTGGGTAACTCAGAAGTCACCATAATGCTGAGAAGAAGTGACAGTGGAGTGTTCAGCACTGGGACATCTGTATCACACCCTCCAAGGCTCAGGGTCTATTGTGGAAGAGGTGGTGGAAAGGATGTAAGAGCCAAAGGGAGGGGAGGACTGCCTACAATGTAATCTTAAAGATATAAAATGGGCTTGATATTAATGACTTCACAATACCTGACATTACCCACACAAGACCTGCATAATAGGAGGAAAAGATGATGACATGAGTAAAAGAGAGACTAATGGGAAAGGGGAGGGGATTTGATGGAGTGTGGATTTGAGAGGGAGGTAATGGGAGTGGTAGAAGGGAATTATCATGGTTTATTGTCTATACTTATGGAAGCTGTCAATAAAAAGTTTTTTAAAAAGATATATCATAATCAGGAATAGTGGAACACATGCCTAAACTGCCAGAATTTCAGAGGTATAGACAGGAGTTCAAGGCTAATATGGGATAGAGAGAAAGAGAGAGAGAGAGAGAGAGAGAGAGAGAGAGAGAGAGAGAGAAAGGGAGAGAGAGAGAGAATTATAAAATTGCATTTCAACCCCCTGAGGCAATCAGGTTTATTTTAGTGGAACTGGGGTCATCACAAAAGGTTAAGCTATGTTTTGAATTTACCAGATAAGGCAAAAGATGCATTTTCACATTCTGTAAAACTTTTGAGTGAAAAAAATAATTGACTGAAATAAAGAATTGAGTTTTCACCATGTGCTAAACTCCACTCCCATCCTCTGCCCTTTCTTTTTAATTTTAGTTAGCAGAGGCCTGAAAGATAAACTATTAGCTGGTTCCTAAAGACATTCTTCAAGTTACTCCTAAACTAAGCCAGGCCATAAAGATAGTGGATCACAGTGCCTGGCCTTCTGTAGCCCCAGATCTTTCTCGAAGAGCTGTTTATGATGTAGCTGAAGGAATTAAAGAGATACTGGCCAATAAAAGTAATTGCTTATGTCCACTATGAGAATTATAGCAGCAATAATAGCTACAAGAGGTGGGTATTCATTTATATCTTATTAATATAACCTCCTATATTTACGCAGTAGACCTTGTGGATCATATAACTAATTATTTTTCCTGTTTTGCCTTGGTATCAAAAAGCTCAAAGCAAGGGTGGCTATGCACGTTTATTAATGTGAATGGGTTCATAGGAATTATTTTGAGTACTGTATTTTGCTAACATATATTTTGGCTTATTTTTTTCTACCTGTTGTATATTTATATTTGAGTCAGTGAGACATTAGCTATCCTAATATCTCAGCTTGTTCCTGATGCCATAATAAAATGCCTGAGATTGAGTAATCTTAAAAGGTTTATTTAGGGCTGGAGAGATTGCTCAGTGGTTAAGGTGCTTGGCTGCAAAGCCTAACAACCTGGGTTCAATTCTGCAGTGCCCACATAAAGCCAGATTCACAAAGTGGCACATGCATCTGGAGTTCCATTTGAAGCGGCTAGAGACCCTGGCACACCCATTCTTTCTGTTTCTCTGTCTCTTCTCTCTTTCTCTCCTTGCAAATAAATAAAGAAAAATAAAGGTTTATTTAGCTTGTAGTTCTAGAGCCTAACAGTCCATGAAGTGGCTGCACGTTCTTGGCTTCTGGAGAGGTCCTCCAGCTGTTCCATATAGAGTGGAGAAGCAGAAGGGCAAGTGGGTCCAAGGGGAAGAAAGAGCACATGTTTCATAACTACCTGCTCTTGCATAACTAACCCACCCCACAGGGATTCTATTAATCCCTTCACAAGGGTGGATCCCCTGTGACTCAATTACCTCCAAAGTCTCAACACTATCATTCTAGGGACCAAGTCCCCAGCACTCAATTTGGGTGGAGAAAGCACATATGTCTCAATTTACATAAAAACTTTTTCAGAAAATAATCAATCAAATTAAATAATCAAGGGAATAGCATGATTTCCAACTAATAATACTATTGGAAAATTCAGTTCTGTGAATATCTTCATTTTCCAGGAGAGTCTAATACATTGGTGTGTAGACATTCACATGTGTCTATGTATTAGCTTAAATTCAAGTGACAGAGCTAGATGTGTGGGATGTATCTGTAACCCCTGCTAGCTCTCACTGTATAGACCAAGCTGGCCTCAATTCACGACCCCTTTGCCTCAGCCTCCTAAGTGCTGTTACTGCAAGTCTGTACTACCATGCTACCAAATTTAAATAACTTACAATGCTTCCCCAATCCCTGAGGACTTTAAGAAGCTCCTTGACCTACTCATAAACACCTTGGTGAGGCATGGGGAGATGGCTCAGTGAGGAAAGCACTTGCCATGTCAGTGTGAGGACTTGAGTTCAGACACCAATGCTATCTACAAAGCCAGGCACATGTGTCTGTAATCCCAGCATTCCTACAGCAAGATGGGAAAAGAGACAGGAGACTCCCTGGAAGGTCTTGGACCAGCAACCTGGTGAACATAGCATGAACAAGTGGAAGGCAAAGACCAACATCCAGATTTTTCCTCTGGCCTCCACACAGGTGCCGTGGCATATATGTGCCCACACTCACCATAAACACAAAGAAATAATGATATGAAATTAAACAAAGCTCTTAAAACTAAACAGGGGGGGTGGGGGTGGAGCAAGATGGTGGACAGTAGCAGCCTCACCAGGACACTCTCCATAAAAGTTTGAGTTTCCAGCTGGGATCCAGACCCTGGACCCCAGCCAGCCCCGAAACAAGGCACACTCCCTCCCTAGCTCCCGCTCCAGCCCAGACAGGGTTCCCCAACTGCTCTCTGCTCAGCAGAGGAATGGAGAGCCGCCCCTCCCCCACCCCAAGCTCCTGCCTTCACCTATTGTCTCCTCCCAGCCTGAGCCCTATCTGGCTAGGCAGCCTTCCATTCCAGGGCCCCTTCCCTCCTGTGCAGCACCCGATCCTTGGGCACACTCGTCTCACGGACCCACCCGCACATGCAGTCAGACGCTGGTCCTTGGGGAAGCAGACCTAGCCCGGTTACTGGAAGCCAACTCTAGATGGCAGCTACTGGGTGGGCCCAGGCTTCAGGCAGATACCGGAGAACCTGTGCCACAGCCAGGAAGGCACAGACCAGCTCAGGCGGACACCAGGGACCCTGCAGCACAGATGAGAGGGCACAGGCTGGCTCAAACGGGTACCAGGGACCCCCGGGGCCACATCCAGGAGGGTACAGGACAGCTGAGGCAGGTACCAGGGACCCTGCACCACAGCCAGGAAGGCACAATTCAGTTCAGGTGGGCATCAGGGATCCCGAACCACAGCCAGGAGGGCATAGGCCGGCTCAGGCAGGCACCAGGGACCCTGCACCACAGCCGGGAGGGCACAGGCCAGCTCAGGCGGTTTAAGGTGGGTACCAGGGACCCTGTGCCACCACCGGGCAGGCAAAGGCAGGCTCAGACAGCCTCAGGCAGGTACCAGGGACCCCGTGCCACCACCAGGCGGGCACAGGCAGGCTCAGGCAGCCTCAGGCCGATCCCAGGAATCCCTCATCACCCTGTAACCTCCAGGAAGGCACAAGCCAGTCTCAGACGGGTACCAGGAACCTCACACTGCCCCACAGCCACCGGGTAGGAACAGGAGGCCTCAGGTGGACCCCAGGAACCCTGCGCCACCCTGTAGCTGCCAGGCAGGCACAGGCCAGCCTCAGGTGGGTACCAGGAACCCCATGCCACCCCATAACCACTGGGCAGGCACAGGCCAGCCTCAGGCAGGTACCAGGAACCCTGTGCCACCCCACAGCAACTGGGTAGGAACAGGTGGCCTCATGTGGGCCCCAGGAACCCCATGCCACCCCATAGCTGCCAGGCAGGCCAGGCCTAATCAGGACAGCTGCATATCTGAGGGCACATACAGTCCCAGAAAAACCAAGTGAGTGACCAACTGTGCCTGTGAAATACAGAATACACCCCACCAACACCACTCAGAAGAACTCAACACAAGGATGCCCCCAACCCCTCCAAGTGGATCCGAAATGGGCAGAGCACAATGCAAGAAGAACATATCAGATGAGTGCCACACACCAAATCCACCAAGTCCTAATTGGGAAGTCAGCAGTGAAACTATGAAAGAGGGAGTACAGATGCAAGCAGACGATGAGATGATGTTAAGTCTGGATAAAAGTGACATGAACCCAATTAAGAGGCTAAAGATGGAAATAGAAGCAAGTATGGAAAATCACCGAGCAATAGTACAGAGCCAACTCACAAGCTTTGCCACAAGGCTTAATATAATTGAGGAGAAACAGATGGATTTGGGTAAATCAGTGTCTGAACTAAAGGCAAACCAGCAAACAGAAGAACTCAAGAATCAGCTAACCAATCTGAAAGAAGACATAAGCAAATATAAGAATGAGTATCAGGAAGCGGTAAGTCAAACCTTGAAATGAAAATACAATTCAACATAAAGATAAAAGCAATTCAAAAAGCTGTATCAGGAAGCAAGAACCCAATGGAAATGATAAAAACCTCTCTAGACTCCCTCACCACTAGAGTCAATAATTGGGAAGACAGATCCTCAAATGTGGAAGATAAAACAGAAGAGAACGATAAGGAAATAAAAAATCTGAATATCTTTAAAAAAAATGTGAACAAAATATGAGAGATCTTTGGGATACCCTTAAGAGACCAAATCTCCAGATCATGGGGATATCGGAGGGGGAAGAAAGCCAGACAAAAGGCATAGAGAAAATATTCAACAAAATTATTGAAGAAAACTTCCCCATTTTAGCGAAAGAGAGTCCCATTCAGGTACAGGAAGCAAACAGAACACCGAGCAGACTGGACCAAAGAAGAACTTCCCCAAGACATATTATAGTAAAAACCCTAAACATTGAAAGCAAAGGGAGAATTCTAAAAGCAGCAAGGGCAAAACAGCATATAACATAAAGGCAAACCCATCAGAGTCACATCAGACTTCTCCATGGAAACCATGAAAGCAAGAAGGACTTAGAATGGAGTGATTCAAAGTCTCAGTCACTATGGCTTTGAACCCAAACCAATGTATACTGCAAAAGTTTCCCTAATAATGGAAGGAATAAGGAAAATATTCCATAATAAAATTCAGCTCTACAACTACATGGACACAAAACCAAACCTACAGAGAATTCTACATGAAATATTCCACACAGAAGAGCCAAACAACCAACCCCAAGAGCCCTCTAGAGGTTGGCGTGATAATCAGGCCTAGAGGTGACAAAACAACACACGAGACACCAAATCTTATAAACCCTTCACCATGGCAGGTATTGAGTCAAGTCTCACAGTTATAACTTTGAATATTAATGGTCTCAACTCTCCCATAAAAAGACACAGGCTAGCAGGATGGATCAGAAAGATGGACCCTTCCATTTGTTGCCTCCAAGAAACCCACCTCACCTCTAAAGATAAAAACCTCCTCAGAGTGAAAGTATGGAAAATGATATTTCAAGCAAATGGAAATAGAAAACAAGCAGGAGTGGCTACACTAATATCTGACAAAATAGATTTTAAGCTAAAATTAACTAAAAAGGACAAGGAAGGCCACTTCTCACTCATTAAGGGAATGATCCAAGAAGAAGATATCACAATCATAAACATGTATGCACCAAGTACAGGTGCACCACATTTCATAAAGCAAAAATTAATGGAAAACAAATCTAAAATAAACTCCAAGTCCATCATAGTTGTAGACTTTAATACACCACTATCAACTATAGATCAACCAGGCAGAAGATCAATAGGAAAATAATGGTTTCCATCCCAACTCTACAGAATACACATTCTTCTCAGCAGCTCATGGAACTTTCTCCAAAATAGATCACATATTAGGTCACAAATCTTGTCTAAATAAATTTAAGAAAATTGATATAGCATCCTGCATCATATCAGACCACAATGCACTGAAGCTGGAAATCAACAATGGGAGAAAAAACAGAAAATGCACCAACTATTGGAGACTGAACAATGTTATTAAATAATGAATGGGTAGTTCAAGAAATTAAAACAGAAATTGAAAATTTTTCTTGAGATAAATGATAATGAAAGTACAACATGCCAAAACCTATGGGACACAATGAGGGCTGTCCTAAGGGGAAATTTTATAGCACTGAATTGCTAAATAACAAAGACAGAGACATCCCAAATTAATAGCTTAACCAACCAGCTAAAGGCACTGGAAAAATTAGAACAAACAAACCCTAGGAACTCAAGACAAAAAGAAATCATTAAGATCAGGGCAGAGATCAATGAAATAGAAACAAAAAAATTTAAAAATTGATAAAACAAAGATTTCTTTGAAAAGATAAACAAGATTGACAACCCCCTAGCCAACCTAACCAAACAGAAAAAAGACAGGGCCCTAATCAATAAAATTAGAAATAAAAATGATGAGATCATAACAGACACCAATGAAATTGGAAGAATCATCAGGCATTACTTCCAAAACCTATACTCCACAAAGCTGGAGAACCTGGAAGAAATGGATGAATTCCTGGATACTTATCATCTACCAAAGCTAAATCAGAAGCAGATAAATTTCCTAAATAAACCTATCACATCCACTGAAATTGAAAACGTAATTAAAAATCTCCCAGAAGGAAAAGTCCAGGTCCTAATGGATTCTCAGCTCAATTCTACCAAACATTCATCATAGAATCGAAACCACTCCTTCTGAATCTCTTTAATGACATTGGTGAAAATGGAGTTCTTCCAAACTCCTTCTATGATGCTTGCATCACTCTAATACCAAAACTGGACAAAGATAAATCCAGAAAAGAAAACTATAGACCTATATCCCTGATGAACTTAGATACAAAAAGTCTGAATAAAATCCTCACAAACCGAATCCAACAACACATCCAAAGTATTATCCACCTTGATCAGTAGGCTTCATCCCAGGTATGCAGGGTTGGTTCAACATATGGAAGTCAATCAACATAATCCACCACATTAATAAACTCAGACACAAAAACCACATGGTTATTTCAATAGATGCAGAGAAAGCCTTTGACAAAATTCAACACCACTTCATGATCAAAACACTTCAGAGACTTGGAATAGAAGGCCTATACCTAAACATAATAAAGGCCATATACAAATCCCCTAAAGCCCAAATCATACTCAATGGGGAAAGACTCAAGGAGTTCCCACTAAATTCTGGAATAAGACAAGGGTGTCCACTTTCTCTGCTGCTCTTCAGCATAGTCCTTGAAGTTCTAGCAAATGCAATAAGACAGGAGAAAGACATAAAAGGGATACAAATTGGAAAGGAAGAAGTGAAACTCTCCCTTTTTGCAGACGATATGATCTTATATGTAACAGACCCAAAGAACAGTGTCACTAAAATACTGAAGGTGATTAACTCCTTTAGCAAAGTGGCAGGATACAAAATTAACACACAAAAATCAGTAGCCTTCCTGTATACAAATGACATGCACACAGAAAAAGCAATCAGTAAAAAAGTCCATTTTCAATAGTCTCAAAAAAAATCAAAAACCTTGGTGTAACACTAACCAAGGATGTGAAAGACTTCTATAATGAAAACATAAAAACACTGAAGAAGGAAATTGAAGATGACACAAAAAGATGGAAAGATCTTCCATGCTCCTGGATAGGTAGAATTAATGTTGTGGAAATGGTAATACTCCCAAAAGCAATATACAGATTCAATGCCATGCCAATAAAATACCAGCGTCATTCTTTGTAGACATAGAAAAAATAATTTCCAAATTTATTTGGAAACACAAAAGGCCTCGGATATCCAAAGCCATTCTTAGTAAAAGAAGCTCATCGGGAGGTATCACCATACCCCTCAAACTCACCATTTAGAGCCCTAACACAACCTCTAAGGAAGTGAGATGACAAGCAAAAGAGCTATTCCCACAGCAAGGCAGATAACTTGGGGAAGGACAATAGAGAGAGGCACCATGGGTGCCCAAAATTGTCCAAAATACAAATCTACAGACTCTTAAAAACTTAAAAACCTAATAACTATGCAAAATATAAACTCACCCACTATGACTCAGGGAAATTTGCAGGTCCCATCTTTTCTGACATGTCTACAGTCCTATACATGCTTGGACAGTAGTGTTCAGTGTAGCTTTTACCTTGTACAGTGTACTAAGAATTAATTACCACATGGCGAATGTCCTCAGTAATTCATCTTCCTGATTTATAACATGATAGCTGAATACATTGTCTAAGCTCCTAAAGCTTCCAGATACCAGGAACCTGCATGGAACAGCATTTCTGTGATCATTTCAAAGATTCTTTTTTCTTAGGTTGGAAGCACAGCTTGCTATCTTGAATTACTGATAATCATGGGACATCTGGCTTACTTGCCTGACTAACCTTGAAAGAGTTCTTCAGTTGTTTTTCTTTCAACCCTCACCATTTTCTTCTCATGGACTGATATGCCACCCTTAAGCTTGGCTGTGGAAAATTCAGAGGCTGCAGGAGACACCATCAATGCAGACAAGATTACTCGTACTTCAAGTCACTTTCAAGTGACCTAAAAGTGGGAACAAGAAGAAGCCCAGAAAGCCAGATTTTTTTTTTTTTTTTGGTTTTTTGAGTTAGGGTCTCACTCTAGCCCAGGCTGACCTGGAATTCACTATGTAGTCTCAGGGTGGCCTTGAACTCATGGTGATTCTCCTACCTCTGCCTCCCGAGTGCTGGGATTAAAGGCGTGCGCCACCACGTCCAGCTAGAAAGCCAGATTTTGATGACGCTGAAAGGAACCTGTGTTCCCTAAAGCCGCATGTACGTGAGAATGGGAAAGTGTCTTCCACCCACTACATAAGCAAAATGCTAGGTGGGTGCAGGAGGTGCTGGTGTGGAGCAGGGTACATGCCTGGGTGTACCAGACACCAGAGAAGGCTCAGAGGACTGTATTCATGGACTAAGGGAAGTTGTATATAAAGCATCAAAACTCGGGGCCTCTGTATTAAGAAAAGAGCAACGCAGGGCTGAGGAGATGGTAAGAGCCCTTATCAGGCAGGCATGAAGACCCAGGTGCAACCTTCAGTACCTACACATGTCTGTAAACACTGGTGCTCAGGGGCATGGAGACAGAATTGCTGGGCCTCCCTCATCAGCCAACCTCACTGAAAAAAAGGGGGCTGTTCAAGCTCAGTAATGGCTCTGTCTCAGGAAAGGCCAAAAAGTGAAAGAGGAAGACACTCACCAGTGTGTTACTCTGGTACACACACACACACACACACACACACACACACACACACACACACACACACACACTGCAAGTGCCTGTGCACACACACCATGTATACTCCACACACACACACCATTATATATGTATGCACACACACAATCTAGAAAAATAACCTATGGACACTGCAGTTGAAGGAGACCACAAAACAATGGCTGGACCCTCCATGATACTCACCTGTGAGTCAACAAGACCCCCCCCATATGCACGGAGCCTGTGGTAAGCCCTGACCTAAACACCAGCAGGAAACCTAGGCTCATTCAGGACAGCACCACAGAAATAAGAGAGCCCTACCTCTCTCCTCGGCCTACAGTAGGAAGAGAGGAAGCAAGTAGAGAAAGGACGGGAAGACACCTCAGAGATAAAACATTTCTTTTAGACATTTTGAAATTTATTTTCAAGCTGACACACAGGGAGTGTGTGAGTATGGGCATGCCACTGAAAACACACTCCAGATGCATTCCCCACTTTGTGCATCTGGCTTTACATGAGTACTGGAGGAAGAAAGGCAAAAAATGTCAAGCAAATGAAAATAGATGGCAATTAATTGCAAAAACTGTACAAGAACAGCTGTAGTAGTACGATGCTTGATCCATGGGAGATAAATACTTGATGACTGGAGAGAAGGCTTGGTGGTTAAAGAGCTTGCCTGCGAAGCCTGACTCAGCCTGGGTTCGATTTCACAGTGCCCATGTAAAGCTCTGACCTATGGCTGCTGTTTTCACCTACCAAACCATGGGCCGTGGTTAGAGAGGCACGGCCACTCTCTCTGTCTCTCTTTTCTCGGTCTCTGTCTGTGTGCAAATAAATAAATTAATATATATCTGAGATTACCCGGGTGTGGTGGTGCACGCCTTTAATCCCAGCACTCAGGAGACAGAGGTAGGAGAATCACCATGAGTTCAAGGCCAGCCTGAGACTACTTAGTGAATTCCAGGTCAGCCAGGGCTAGAGTGAGACCCTACCTCGAAAAAACAAAAGAAAGCAAAATCTGAGATTATAGAGGAAATTTACATTCAAATCACCATAGTAACTTAAATTTAATTGTGATCGATTTAGGAGGATTGAAGTGGAGAAAGGATGTAAGGGAAAAGATATGTTATAAAAATCGATTAAATTCATGAAATAAAAGCAAGTGATAGAGGTAAATATCAGGACAATAGCTCAAAATTCAAGATGGCATGCTTCTTTAAAGCCAGCATGTATGAGGTTGAGGCGGGAAGATCATGGTTTTGAGGCCAGCTTGGGCTATTATAGGGAGACAGTGTGTAAAGGAGAAAAAAGCTCATAGTTTGAAGTCTATCTTTCACAAAGTGGGATTAAGACATGAGTCAGGGGAACTGCAGGGGTTGTTCCTTTTCAAGTCTTTAAATGCTTGACACATTTTTAAAGCGGGTACATGTTCCCTTAGACAAATTGAGACACATGTCTCAAGTCATCAAATGAGTCCCTTTGATGAGTGACTGTGGTTCACCAACAGCCCTTGGATGGTACGTAAAGTCCGTGGCCTGTCAAGGAGAAATGAAGAGAATTTAGGACTCTTCTGGCTGCAAAGTTTAAGGTGATTCATGACAGGATTTCGAGTTCTCTGCTTATAAAGTCTTTTGTCAGCTTCCACACCCCCAGTGAAGTGTGAAGTTTTACACAGAAAATTGTGAAACTTTGAAGTATGCTTTCAAACTGGGTTCTACAATGTATTTCCTTCAGACTCTTAAATGGCCAGTCTGGCAATTATTTTTTTAAATGTTTGACAAGATGGGGGGTGGAGGGGACTGATAAGATACATGAGCAGACGAGAACACCGGATACAGAAACATGAGGATCTGAGGCAGCCTGAGATGCCTAAATTTGCTCTCCAGCCCCCACATAAAGAATGAGTATGGCCACCAACACTGTGACCCCAGTCCTGTAGAGAGCGGAGAATTACTAGAGCTCACTTGTCAGCCAGCCTGACTGAACAGCAGCTCTGGGTTCAGAGAGAGACACAGTCTCAAGGAAGCAAGCAAGCAGAAGAGCCACAGAGGAAGACACAGTGTTCTCTGTCCTTTACACACCCAGCACACACTAGACACACCACACATACTATACTACACAAACATACCAAAAATAGCCTCATAATCCTGATTTATGTACATTTCATAAATTTGAAATGTAAGACCAGTTATAACTTTTTCTAAAATGTCCATAGCTCTAATAATTTAGAAGCTTCTAGAGGTTGGACCAAATTGATTAAAAACTCTGGCTTAATATTCATCTAAACTTAAATATTATCTCTTGGATCATGGTGTTTTAAGTCAGTAGGATGCCATCACTCATGTTTGTAACATTTGCATTTTTCATTGCTATAATCCCAATTCAATATTGTCTATAACGCATATGAAAATATGTCCATAGCACAAAAGCAGTTCATTAAATATTAAAAGGAGTGATGAAAATGAGAAGGAAAAGACCATGCTCAGAAAAACACTGGGATAAAAAAAGCAGCATTCTAATGTGACTATAGACTGTAACTGCATGACCTGAAATAAATAAGCAAATAAATTAGTGGTAATGATTTTACACAAACAGCCAAAAGGGAAAAGTGTGATAAATGCAATGAAGAACACAAGATAAACAAATTTTATTGGAAAATTGATCCACAGCCACCAGTTCCAGGAACTATCTGTCAAAACACGGTGACATGTAGCACTCTGTAAATTTGCAGAGCTACACAAAACCATGCTATCAACATACAGCTGTTAATTTTTGCAAGAAGATAAAACATACTGAACTACAAACTGATATCTATTCTTTCTAATGTATGTGCCTGATAGGCTTTATAACAAAACAGTGCAATGCCAAGCATGGTGGCTCATGCTTATAATTGATTCAGGAAACTGAACCAGGAGTATCGTGAGTTTAAGAACACCCTGGATTACATAGTGAGGCCCTGTGTCAAAAATTAAATATTTAAGAGTCAGAGAGATTGCTCAGTGGTTAAGGCGCTTGCCTGCAAAGCCAAAATTCCCAGGTTTGATTCTCTAATATCCATATAAAGCCAGATGCACAAAATGTCACGTGCATCTGGAGTTCGTTTGCAGCAGCTAGAAGCCCTGGTGTACCCATTCTCTCTCTCTCTCTCTCTCTCTCTCTCTCTCTCTCTCTCTCTCTCTCTCTCTGTCTGTCTCTCTCTCTCTCTGTCTCTCTCTCTCTCTCTTTCTGCAACTGGATAATTAGTTAATTAATTCTTTAAAATTAAAAGTTAGCTTGCCTAATAAATAGAAAAATAAGCCAAAGGAACAGAGGTTAGAATTTATGATGGCAATAACTGTAGAAACCAGTGGAAAAGGAGTATGTTAAATGAAGTGTGCTTGAACTGTTGCTTATTCACATGCAAAAATTAAGTGTGTCTAGTTCATGCTACATAAAAAGAAGCACATGCATCATCACACACACAGCACATGCAAAAACTAAGAATCATGCAAATAAGAAAGAATAAAGTATAGTACTTTCTGACACATGAAAGTTATGTGAAATTTATATTGTCCACTGATACAGTTCTTTCTAATACAGGCACATTGCTGATGTGTCATTTATGGATGTCTTTTTAAAAATATTTTTATTTATTTATTTGCGAGAAGAGATAGAAGAGAGACAGACAGAATGGGAATGGTAGAGCCTCCAGCCACTGCAAACAAACTCCAGATGCATGTGCCCCTTTGTGCATCTGGCTTTATGTGGGTACTGGGGAATCAAACCTGGGTCATCAGTCTTTGCAGGCAATGGCCCTAACCATTTGGCAATCCCTTCAGCCCCGATTTATTGCTGTTTTTATGCTACAGTGTGTAAGTAACTGCAACAGAGACCAAAGGTCCTACCAAACCTAAAATATTAACTCTCTGATTATCTAGAATAACTTTACTGATCCCTGACACAAACTCCAGATAAGTGATTCAAACGCCCCCATTGGATATGTAGGAAGGAAAAGATATAAACTGAAAATCAATATTTCCTATGTTAAAACAAATTCACACACTGCTCTGTGCACAGAGAATTATATAGAAAATATGACACCTGACCATTAAGGATTTAACACTAAATGGAATTGTGAAAATTATTAGTACACTTAATTTGTAGTAACAACTGTAACTCCTTTGTTTATATTATAAGAAGGGGGGAAAAACTTGAGTTAGAAAAATAATCATGGCTTTTCCTACCACAGTATCCTGACTTGTGAAAGGCAAGTTGTTTGACTTTTGGAAAGGAGAGAAAAAGATTAAAGCCCTATGTCTGTGAAATGCCAGTAAAGATGACACCTTTAGTTTCATTTTGAGTTATTCTAATGGATAGTCAGAATCTAACCCTTCAAAGACAAAATCTCACTAGTTCATGTGTTGAAAAATACAGATTTTCCTAAGAAGACAAAGTTCAAAAAAAATTTTTAACTACATTTTTTTGGTAGAAGTAAATCGTGAAACTCATGAAAAGAGAAGGAAAGCAGGTAGAATATGAAGGACAGGTAATGCTTTGATATAAGTAAATTTCATATTTTTTTACCTTAAAGATTATATACATTATAGAGAGACATAGAAATATAGTTATGGTAAGTCTGGGTTAGTGAACAGACCAAATCCTAGAGGAGAAATGTTCTCGTGGCTCAGGAAACTTTGCAGAAGAAGGGGCAGAAACAATAAGCTACATCAATAATGAATCAATACCATAAAATCCTTACTTTCATACAGTAAGCTCCTGAGGGAGCTGTAGGCATTGCCTGGTAAGAGGGGCCATGAATAGAATGGGAGAAAGCCTAACTGTCCCATTCCCCCCCCCAATTGCTCTGGCCTATAACTCCCTGTCCCAGTCATTGGTTACTTCTCACACTGAGCTGTTGATTGAAGAGACCCACGAGGTCCCCAAAACAAGATAGGCTTCTGTCAAAGCTCTTGAATACCTGCTCCAGGCCAAAGGTATGACTCTATTGCTGAAGAAATCACAGAGTGTCATCAAACACCAAGAGATCCTGCTAGAACCAGAACGGTAACCAGCTCCAGTGTAGCACTGGAAAGTGTTGCATGAGCTGCCAGGGGAAATTGGTCAATGATATTTGGAGAAAGCAGATGTCACTGATATACAACACTGAATGATGTCATGAGAATGCTAACACACTGCTATATGGAAGAGACCAGCAAGTCAAGAAGTGTTCATCTGTCTGAACATAGGTGGATCATCAACAGCTTACTGATTGGCTAAGAGATCTGCTCAGTGACAGGTAACCCTTAACTGTAACTGGGATCCATGGCAAAATCTAATGGGGACCAAGAAAACCCCCACTACCATAGAGTTACAAAGAGGCTACACCCATTAGAATTTTGCCAAATTAACAATGTTTGTCTCATTTAACCGATACTTATCTCATTCTCCCATGGAGATTCTGTTTGTATTTTTTTCAAAAGGCAGTGCGAACCATGGACAACCCAATACCATCAAGACATAGGATGATGGTTGACATCAGTCAGGAGATGAACCACTCCTAACCTATCACGTAGGGCCAAAAGAAACCTATGAGAAAATGGCAAGATAAACAAGAGACTTACCTCCACAGCAAGTCAGATAACCCATGAAAAGTCAATGGAGACAGACACCAACACAATCCAAAGCAGAAGAGACTCTTAACACCTCAACAATAAAGCAGACTTAATACTCACCCACCATGACTCAGGGAACTGAGCAGAAGAGGGGGATGAAAGATTGTAAGAGCCATGGTGGGGGAGAATATCCAGAGACATTTCCCCTCCTCGCAACAATACACAAATTTTTTTAAAAATGGCTACCTTTTGTGCAATTCATAACCCCCTACCCCATAGACTGATCCAGTATGCCCTTTGAGGAGGATCCCCTGTGGGTTGGGGACAGGGAGGAGGGAAATGGGGTACCATCACAAGATTTGCTCATACAATGTACCTAATTATTGACAATAAATGTGTTTTTTTTTTTTTAAAGAATGTAAGAGCCTAGCCTTAGGGTGGTGGTGCATGCCTTTAGTCCCAGCACTGGTTGAGGCTGAGGTAGAAAGATCAGCTTGAATATGAAGCCAGCCTAAGGCTACACAGTGAGCAGAGTGAGTTCCAAGTCAGCCTGGGCTAGGATGAAACTCTGCCTAGAACTCTACCCCACCCAACACCTGCCAAAAAGAAAAAGAAAGCTACTGTAAATGTAAACAAAATGTTGTTTAACTAGATTCTGTTGCCTGGGAGGGCTGGGTGCTTAATGTATACCCCTATCCCTTGTTTGAAATGCAACTTAGCAGTGCTAGGTGTTCAGGGCATGCTTACAAACCCGAGACTTTCTTCTATCATCAGAGAAGAAAATAAAATATAAATGGTCAAAAAAATCAGCATGTAGAATATGGACAGCAACTGCAAAAATAGCATAAGTATGGCTGGAGAAATGGCTTAACTAGTTAAGGAACTTGCCTGCAAATCCTAATGACCTGGGATTCAATCCCCCATACCCACATAAAGCCAGATGCACAAAGTAGTACATGCATCTGGAATTGGTTTGCAGTGACTAGAGGCACTGGTATGTCCATTGTGCATTCTCTCTCTCTCTCTCTCTCTCTCTCTCTCTCTCTCTCTCTCTCTCTCTCTCTCTCTCTCTCTCTCCCCTTGCAGATAAATAAATAAATAATTTTTTAAAAAGTAACAGGGATATAGCTATAGGAATGCAGTCAGGGAAGGAAAAGTAATAGAGAGACCGTAGAATTCATTCTTTTACCAGAAATAAGGAATTGATAACTGTAGCAGAGGCTCAGGAGAGACTAGGGCAACTGGCGGTGATGGCCCCAGTGGGTTGGTTGCCAGCCACAGCAGCATTCCATGGCATTGGGAATTGGGAACCGGCAGGAGATAAGTACAGCCAAGTAGCAGGAGAGCTCTGCATGCAGGAATGAGACACCCCAGTGACCTGCCAGGGAACACTTGCTGGAGATAGGTCAGGGAACCAGCCACCAGCACACTCACGCCACCCACGCCAGCCCAGCCGCAGACGCTATGACTCTGGCAGCTCCAGAGTGAGCCACCGGACCGGAGGAAAAGGCAGCATTGGACAGCTTCTTCCCAGAGGTCTGGGGAGGGGTACTGGAGAGGGGCAAAGAATATCAGAGGGGGAGTAGAGGAAGCAGTGTGTGGAAGCAGGATGGACCCACCACAAACAGGGCCAAGGAGAGCCTAGAAACTCTGTCCCTAGTGGGGGAGGTAGCAATCCAGATCTACTTGATGCAGGCAGGTGAAAAATCATTGGGCTTTTGAGTCTGGGGCACTGGGGCTGTGTCTAATGCCGCAACCCAGTGGGGGACGGGGCCTATGTGGGGCTCTAAGCCTAAGCAATCAGGTAGAGGGAGATCTAGTTGGGTAAAAATCTGATGCTGCTTGGGGGCAGAACACCCCAGACAGGAAAGATCCCTGCTTTAGTACAAACCTAGTGATAGCTCCATTTGGGGTGGGGCATGCTGAACAGCACTCCTCAGGGGCCCTGGGTCCAACCCTAGCTAGAGACCAATAGATCACTGTCAGACACCTGCCAGCACCTGCCAGCACCGGCCAGCAGGTGTAGGGGGATCTCTACAACCCAACCAGTGGGGACTCCAAGGGGAAAGAGCAAGTAGAGAAACCCTGAACACCCATGAGTCTCAGTAACAAGACACAGCGGAGTCCACAGACAGAGAAGAACTCTGACCTCTATACTATATTACATACCAGACGCCAACCCAGAAGGGCTGGCACTCCCATAACCACAGCAACTAATGCATCTGTGGTTACAAAGATATCCCATAACCTACTGGTACACAGAGCACTCATTGCTTACCCAAAAAAGTCTAGATTGACCCCAAGTCAAAAAAAAAAAACTATACTATCTGCAACATATATATTTTCACTTCAGGGTTGATATGTACTCAGTGTACAGCACTTGTCTAGCATGCACAAGGCCCTGGATTACATCCCCAATACCAGAGGGAAATAAAAAGGAATCTGATAGATTGTGAGTCTGAGGTTCAGAGAGGTTAGGTAACTTGTCCAGGGTCACACCAGTAAGTGACAAAGCCAAGGTTCAGACCTAGATCTCTGCACCCCCCCCCCAAACACATACACACAAATTCCAAGTTTTTTCTAGTATCTCACACCCAGTAATGGTCAGCCACCCAGCTGAGGTCATTGGAGCTTATGACTCAAGCCCACCATCCAAGTACCACCAATATTTCAAGTCAGATGAGTCCCAGCATGAAGCTCCTGCAATTCAAGATATTGGTGGTGGTAGTGGTGGATGTTCTAGGGTGGGTTCGGGTACCCAGGACAAGACTCTTCTCAGTGTCTCAGGTATAACTGACATGTAATAAACTCTAATAACTTCACTAAAGTTTCGCTGAAGATATACAATAAACAGCATGTAAATATAAAAAAAAGAAAGAAATTAAAGCTGGAACTCCCCAACACAGGACCCCCAATGAAACAGGAAAGTGTCAAAGAAGTGGAGATAACAAAAATACAATCCCAAAGAGAGAATAATATGACTCCTGACCACAACTGCAATGCAAACATGAAGCAGTTAATGGCTGATATGGAAACTATGAAAAAAGATATGAATGAGATGAAGCTCACCAACTCAAGCATAAACTCCAGACTGAATTTAATGGAGAGAAATATGAATGAATTCAGAAAGACATTAAGGGAATTGAAGGTCAACCAACTATGGGAGGAGCTAGACAATCAATTGATTAAGTTTTATGAGGACCTAACCAAACTTAAAAATGATTTTCAGGAAATATTAGCAAAAACAAAACTAGACTGGAAATTAGAACTCACCAAAGAATTGGAGTCTATGAACAAAAATATAGCAGAAACCAAAAATAAAATGGAGATTTTTAAAAACCTTCTTTGAATCTATCAGTCCCAGAGTTGATAACCTGGAGGACAGATTCTCAGACCTTGAAGACAAGACAGAATGAATTAATAAGGATTCTATAGGTTTCAATAAATTAAAGAAATCGTGTGAACAAAATATGAAGGACCTAGGGAATACCATAGAGACCCAATCTTAGAATCATGAGGATTCCAGAGGGAGATGAATCCCAGGCCAGAGACAGAAAATATTTTCAACAGAATTATTCAAGAAAACTTACCCTATCTTACAAGAGAAAGACTGGTCCACATTCAAGGGGCCCACTGGGCTCCTAGCAGACAGGACCTGAGGAGGAACTCTCCAAGACATATCTTAATTAATATGCCAAACAGAGAAAGTACTCAAGGCTACAACAGAAAAAACTCATCACCTATAAAGGCAAACCCATCAGACTTACCTCAGATTTCTCATTAGAAACCATGAAAGCCAGAAGGGTTTGAAATAATTCTCTTCTAGGCCTGAAGAAGAATGGCTTTCAACCTGGACTACTGTACCAAGCAAAGCTATCACTCATAATAGATGGAGAATTGAAAGTGTTCCGTGAAATAAGCCAGCTCTACGATTATTTGAACACAAAGCCAAACTTACAGAAGATACTACAGGAAATCTTCCACACAGAAGAGACAAGAAATCTACCATAGAAGAGCAATAGAGAACAAGCATGGTAATCAAAATCAGTGTGCAAATTATAACAGCACAGGCATCAACCCCCTAAACCCTCCAACATGGCAGGGCTTAACGCAAACCTCACAATTACAACTCTGAATATAAATGGACTTAACTCTCCTATAAAAAGACACGGACTAGCAGGGTGGATCAGAAAAATGGACCCTTCCATCTGCTGCCTTCAAGAAATGCACCTCACCTCTAAAGACAGTAATCTCCTTATGGTAAAAGGATGGAAAACAGTTTTCCAGGCATGTGGGGAAAAAAGCAAGTGGGTGTGGCTATATTAATATCTGACAAAATAGACTTTAAATCAAAGTGGAAGAGGGGGTAGAAAGATTGTGAGAGCCTTGGTGGGGGAGAATATCCAGAGTCACGGCCCCCTTCAGTAACAACATACTAGGGCCGGCGGAACCGGGATGACTCCTAGGCTATTCATGGTCCCCAGCCTCAAGAACTGATCCAGACGGCCCAAGGAGGAGGATATCCAGCCGATTGGGGTTGGGGAAGAGGGGCATTGGGGAACTGGGGATAAAACTCATTGTTTGCCCATTAAATAATGTAACTCATTATGGACAATTAAAAAAAAAGGATAATGATGGTCACTTCTTATTCATCAAGGGAATGATCCAATAAGAGGATATCACTATCATTAACATGTATGCACCAAATTCTGGTATAAAATAATTGCTTTTATATATCAATGTAAACTATGGAAGGGCATTCAAAATGTGAGATTATTTTAAGATGTCTGAAATGAAATATTTACAAAACCTATCAAAAGTTGACTTTTCTCTGGTTCAATAGGTGGACTCATACTTCCCTCTGGTGGCTAAAATGCTCAGCAACAGATGAGGTACAAATTCAAACATATGTTTGAAAGACAGATATTTTCTTTCTTTTTGTTGCTTGAAATAAACAGAAAATCTTCGATGAGCCGTGGATGTACTGCAGACATCTGGACTGTCAGTATTTGACAACCGGGTGGACATGAAGACTGCTCCGCTGCCCTCCCTGAAGCCCATCGCTAGTGTTTCTCTCTACTGGGTCATTCCATCAGTACAACACATCTTCAAGTTCTCTCTTTTCTAAGATAATTCTCTCAACTCTTCCCATCAAAAAATCCCCCTTGAAATAGACAGGGTCTAGATACTCTGTTCGAGCTGCCTTGAACTCACAATTCTTCCCTCCCAGCTCCCAAGCAGCCGAGACTACAGGCACATGTTAAACAGCCAGCTCCTCATCGCCTTACAGCTAATGACTCATTTCTCTGTTCTTCAAGATCAATCTGCATGGAAAAAAGCCACGGTAATCATACTTTCTATTTCCTCACTGACCTCCATCTTTCAATCAGATCCATCTACTGTGAGAGGGTCTAACAACAGTTCTCTGATTGAGATCCACGGAGAGCCTCTCTGCTCTGATCCCCACCCCCTAGCACCTTTCCACATGGTCACTGAATGGGAAATGCTATGGTATGTGAAAGTGATTTCTTCCAAATGACTTGGGAAAAAAAAACACAGAAGAAAAGGATCTGTGAAAAAAAACAATCTAATATCCTCTCACAAAGCCCAAGGTTTTGGGGAGGAACAGGAGGGCAGAGATTATACTGTTATACTATTTTATATTTCATACTGAGGAGCTATTAGACATTATATAAGTTTTCAAAATTAAAGAATTTGGGGTTAAGTATAACAAACAAATTTATCACAGCAGCAACAGAATTAAAAACAGACCTTTAAAATGATCAGAAATAGAAAAATAAAGACTAAATGTACTTGTTACACCAAAAAACACAAGTGTAATACTGTATCCTTTCTTTACTTGGAAGGATTTGAAAAACACAATTATTTGTTACACAGGAAAGTTACATATTTAGCAAACTGAGGAGGATTTTTAAGTTACATATTTTTACTATTACATTTTATTTCTTTATTTTAATTGTTAAATATTTTTGTTTGCAAGGAGAGAGAGAATGAACACATAGGACCTCCTGCCACTGCAAATAAACTTAGATGCAGGCACCACTTTGTGCATCTGGCTTTACATGGGGACTGGGAAACTGAACTCAGGCCATCAGGCTTTACAAGCAAGCACCTTTAACTGCTGAGCCATCTCCCCAGAGCACATGTTACTTCTCAAAAATATGGTGTTGCCACTAAGGAGGGGGGAACTGGTTACCTCTTGTGCTATTCATAAACCCCTACCCCATGGACAGATCCAGTATGCCCACCAAGGAGGTCCCCAATGGGATGGGGACAGAGAGGAGGGAATTGGGAGTACCATCACAAGATTTGCTTTACAATGTATCTAATTATTGACAATAAAGATATTTTTAAAAGGTGTTGTGATATTAATGACAAAAATAAGTTGGTTTACATGAGAGTGTTATGCTAGGTACAAGAAAAAATACACTTTTTCTGATTTGAACTATGATATGAGTACATAGTGCAATGTGAATATCAATGATAGCACTATTTCAACTTTCAAATTCAAATTTTTAGAAGAAAAATTGAAATTCTTATTTTAATAAATTGCCCCTTTGATTTTGAACCAGAACCCAGTACTTTTTCTTCTCCGACAACATGCCAGCGTTAAATTTTGTTCTTTGGCTTAAACTGTGCAATACATGGATTGGGATGGTGGCTCAATGCGTAAAGGGCTCAGCACAAATGCATGAGGACCTGAGTTCAGTTTGCTAGCACTCATGTAAAGTATTGGGCATGGTGGCTCACTTAAGTCCGCACCGAGGAGGAGGAGACAGGAGGATGCCTCTGGGCTTGCTGCCTAGCTTATCTAGGCAAGGCAGTGAAAGTCTGCCTCAAGAAACAAGGTGGACATCAATAGAAAATTACCCATCTCTGGCCTACCCCCCCACACACATAATGTTCTCACTTGCACACACATGTGCCCAGACTTGCATGAACATGCATGCCATAACATGCAAAGCTTGTGTAATATAAAATTTGGTTCTGAAAATTTTAACTGAGAATAACATTAATGTATTTCATTATGTAATTGAAATAAACAATTTAAAAATGTAACTGATTCTGAAGGTCAGTCTTTTGATTTGGATGCTTGCCATGTCTTGCGATCATTTGGAATTGACTTATCCAAACATGCTTTCAGTACTTTACTGTAGCTCAGTAACTCACATTATTAATTCTTCAGCTGCACCTGCTCTACTAACAAAAGCAAACTGGAAATGATGATAGTTTCAATTTCAAAGCAAATGGCCTGTTGGAGAATTGATTCTTCACTTCTGTTGCAGTCAGCTTTCTGGTTGCTGCGCAGAAAGAACCAAACAAAAGTGGCTTGTAGAGGAATGGGTTTATTTGGCTTACGGACTCGAGGAGAGACTCCATCCTGGCAGGGAAAACGATGGCATGAGCAGAGGGGTGGACATCACCTCTGCCACAGCACTGCAAACAGCGGCAGGGAGGTGTGCCAAATACTGGCAAGGGGAAGCTGGCTTATAGCCCCCATAAGCCCGCCCCCAACAACACAGCTTCATTGAGGTTGTAAAACCCAAACTGCCATCAGCTGAGGATCGATCTATGAGAACACATTCAATTGTTTGTGGGGGACACCTGTATCAAACCATGACAGTCCGTTCCTGGCCCCCACAAACTAATAATCATACAAGATATAAACACAATATGTTCAGCTCAACTCTTAAGTCCCCGCAGCTTTCAACTGAGCCATAATACCAAAAATAAACCCGTAATGGCACAGAACATTCACAATGCAAAACATGAGGCACAGCAAAAACAGATTGACCAATACAAGATTTTAAACAAACAGGTCACCATCAATCTCTAACTCCAAGCTCAATGATTCTAACCAATAACACAAGTCTCTTGGAGATTCAATTCCGCCCCACCAGCTCGGCTACTCACAGTCCGGGAAAACGTCATCCAGTGCTGGCAGCTCGCCTTGGCACCCATCCATAGTCCTGGAATTCTTTGTGTCTCCATTGCAACCCACAGTTCATCCTCATGGCTCCATCGGGCTCCATGCAGGCAACCTTGCACACGTGCTTCACATGCCGATGGCCATTTTTCAAAAGCAAAACTGTGTTGCAAATCCAATGACCCTCTCTTTCTAACCAATCTCCATTCCACAGAACCAGGTGGGCTACCAACTTGTTAATCCAGGGGGGATCAAAGAGTCTGCATTCTTCCTGTTATTCCAATGCAGACCAGCTGGCCCAATCTCAGTGGTTTTCATCTCTCAAACAATTGCAGGTGAACGGGCAGCAGTTTCGACCCAAAGATCTTTCTTTCTGTGCCATCTCCATCTGCTCACACCAGTCCATCTTTACGTCAAGCAACCCTGCACAGGTTTCCAGGACACAGGCAGGCAGAACGCAGTAAGCCTCTCACACAAACTGCTTCTGGCACAGTCCTGACAAAGTTC
>PVHP010004402.1:0-71415 GCA_004024765.1 Zapus hudsonius
TGCTTGTATTTGTGTGTGTGTGTGTGTGTGTGTGTGTGTGTGTGTGTGTGTGTGTGTGTGTGTGTGAAGGAAAGAGGACAACCTCTGGTTCATTTCTCAAGAATGACGTTCAGCTAGTCTTGCGGCAGGCAGGCTCTCTCCTTGGCCTGGAGCTCTCTAAGGAGGCCAGACTGGCTAACTGAGGCTCTTCCTGTCTCTGTTCCACTAGTGCACATAACACCATGCCCAGCATTTTAAACTGGGTTCTTGGGATTCAACTCGGGTTTTCAAGCTAACAAGGTAAGTGCTTTACGAATGGAGCTGTCCCCTCAGCTTTTGCACTGAGATACTTTTCCTGGTTTGAGAATTATAACCCAAGTCTGAAGTCAAAAATCCAAGGGTTGAAGGAAGGGGAAAAAGGTAGAGAGGATTCCATATTCCAGAAAGCTGTCCATTTGGATTTTTTTTTAAGGAATATATAAATAAGGGAACGCCAATTTCTTTTTCATAGTTCAAAGGAAACTGTGTTTTGTTTTCATACTTCGTTTCATTTCCACTTGGGGGAATAAAAAACCTTAGCTTTGAAGCCTCTGTTTAAAGTCATTAGGAAAACCATCAATGACAGGAAGCTTTCATGAAGTCAGAGTGGGATGAATTAGTGTTCTGGGAGAGCAGGATCGGTCTTCAAATGTTTCATCTATGGTGATGGGAGGTCAGCTCTGGCTGCTTGTTCATCTGGAAACTTAACATAAACAAATGGTTCACTTACTGGAGGCCTGGGATATTTCCCTCTCTGCCAGCTGCATGCAAGAGACAGATGCTTCTGGAGCACTTAGTGAGTAAGCTGATCGGTGCAGTGTCTTGCCCTGAAGAGAAAGGGGTCCTTTTGGCATCCCAGAAGGAAAGGATGCAGGGTAGTGGCATTCGTGTCATGGATTCTCTCCCTGTGCAATTCATAACTTCATTCAAGTTGACATGGAAACCTTTTCAGCGAGGGGGGTGTTAATATATGTGGATATAATTCTTGACTTTGGAATCTTTTTATTTTAAGCTTTTTTTCACAAATAAACATTTCCTTTGCCATAGTTAAACGATGTTACTTCTTTTTCCTCTATGCATGTAGTAGGTGTGTGCATATGCTCGTGTGTGTGCACTAGAGGCCTAGACAACCTCTGGGCTTGTTCTTCAGGCACTGTCCAAGAGACAAGGTAGCTTGTTTGCCTGGAACACACCTAATAGGTTAGATTGGCTGGCCAGCAAGCCCCAGGGATCTACCTTTCTCAGTGTTCTGGGGCTGGGATTAAAGGCGTCCCACCACACTGAGCTTTAATTTTTTTTTTTTTTAAAGAAAAAGGGAGAACTTCAGGACTTCCTGCCTCTGTAAACTAACTCCAGACACATCACCACTTTGCTCATCTGGCTTTATGTGGGTTCTGGGGAATTGAGGGCCTTGGGACTTTGCAAGTGGCTTTGCCTGCTGAGCCATCTCTTCAGTATTCAGTGCTTTTGTTATGGCGATTCTTGGAATTGATTCACATCCTCACACTTGAAGGCAAGCACCTGACCTACTGAAGTATTTCTTCAGCCTAAGCCTCTACTTTTAAGGTAAAACTATGTATGAATAAGACATGGGTTTTTCTCCAGTGGTTATCTTTCCATTTCTTTCTATGAACTGCATATGCCTGATGATTTTGTGGACATCTGTCCCTCTTTTATTATTTTTTGTTTAGCTCATAAGAAAGGAATACACAAAATGAACCTAGCCGAAGGTGCAATCTTTGCCCGTCTTAATGAGCAACCAAAGGAAAATAGCCATTCCTTATCCAGCTGTAATGTAGATACAACATGGCGTGTAAATCAGTAACTCTTGTATTGCAAAACAGACAAATAGATTAATGCGTATTGCAAAGGATGGTGAAGAGATCGATTAGGTTACTGATTCAGACCATGAACTTTCTCTCAATATACTTCATTTAACTTTTAAATAAGGTTTAGGAGAACCTGTAACATTTTGCTCACTGACAGAGCTATATTTTACTAAGGGCAGAAATTGGCTAGTCTATAAAAATTAAATTATGCCCCTTTCACTGTATCTAGTCAAGAGGAAAAACTCTAATTACAAGAGTGCACTGTCAAACAAATGCAAATTCACATTCTTTATACCCTGGTTTAAAAATTCATACTGGAAGGTGGGAGAGGCTTCTGTTCTCAAATGAAAATCAATATTTGAAATATTTTGTGAAATGCAATGATAAATATGAGCAAAAGAAATGACATTATCAAGGATGTTGGTAAACAGACAGACCCAGTAAGCAGAGCTGGCAAGGACTAATTAATGAGACAAACATTTAAATATCAATTAGCAAAGCTAATGAAAGCTTCCCATCACCTTGCCCTATGCTATATTATTCCTCAAATGACCAAGGGGAAAAAGAGCTATGGTAAATAATCTCAGCACCTAATAGGAAAAGCACTATGGGGAACAGGTAAAGGTTAATTTTAAATATACTTCTCAATTGAAAATTAAATTTACCTGCCTCAAAATTCATAAGAGCTGAGTTTGCAGACTTAATCCAGAAAGGACGAACTGGAGGCTTGGTCATATTGCATTGCTCATGCTTTTTCTGAGAGTGAGGGAGCACCTTTCATTACCTCTTAATGTCAGACTGGCTTAGTTCATTAAAATTCCTTAGTCCATTTAAAGCCCTGGTTTTTCTATATCTATGAAAAATGCCAGCCTACATAGCATTCAAACCTCAAAAATTCTACTTGCGGGACTAGAAAAAACATCTCAGCTGGTAAAAGGACTTGATTTGCAAGCTTGAGGACCTGAGTTTGTATCCCCAACACTTATTAGATGCCCGGTGAGCATGGTAACTTGTGCCTGTAATCTCAGAGCTGGGAGGGCAGAGACAGGGGATGCACAGGGCAAGCTGCCTAGCTAGATGAGTCAAGTCAGAAAGCTCTGGATTCTTGATTGACTCTGCTTCAGTGAATAAAGTGAAGAACTTTAGAAGACACCCAACATTGACCTCTGGGCTCCGAATGCTCAGACAGACATGCAAACACGTATACAGAGATACATGTACACAGAAACAAATACACAACAACAACAATAACAAAACCACAATCCTACTGATTGGTTCTCATAATCTTTCCACAACCCCTTTGCGGACCATCCACTTAGCCTGTCAGATGAACTTGACAGACATGAAAAATTGTTTTTAAGCCCTTAGAACTTTGCCTGAATTATATTGCAGGTTCACTTGGTGGCATATTTTACTCTGCGAGAGGCTGGTGGGTGGAAAATGTGTTTGGCCCTGGACTCTTATGTAGAAAGCCTCTTACAAACAGTAGGCTGGTGAACTTGGAGCCACAGTCTACTTATTTTAGATATTCTTTGTTTCCTCTATATGATAGAAAGGTTGCTCCAGATAAGTAGTTTTCAACTTGGAGAAGCCCAGAATCACCAGGAAAGCCTATAAAAGACACATGGCCACATATGCCACAAACTTATGGAATGAGCTTTGAGGTGGAGGAGACATGTGTAGTTGAACATAATTTTAGGATAATACCAATGCATCCTTAGGAAACTTTGGGACCTTTCAGCATTGGTACATTGATTCCCAGCACAGCCTAAGTTATTAACCAGCTCTGACTTTGATCCCTAATGACATCATTTACCAGGCACTATTTCTTTCTTTGGAGTATAGAAGTTGACAAAACAATAGAACTGGATGCTGACAAGCTGTGGTGTGGGGAGCAGTTGTAATGAGAGCCCCCACCCCACCATGTCAGTACTGAGGAAAGAGCCAGATGCATAGGGAACACAATAAAAGTTAGCTCATGTTGCCATGGTTATGTTACACTGTGGTCGCTTAACAACCAAAGTTGCTCTCCTTGCTGGCAAAAATAAAACAAACAAACAAACAAATAAATAAACAAAAAAACAAACAAAAAAAACCCTGACCGGTTTGTAATGATTACAAAGACATAAACATGATATGTCTTGGAAATATCAGTCCAAGACATGATTATCTGTCTGTCTTTTGGGTATAAAGAACACACACAAATGAATTTGTCTGGTTTCTACTGAATCTATATTCCTAGACACACTGCTCCTCCTCTGCACACATATACATACACACACACACCTGCACACACATGCAGCCACCACGCACAAACATATACATACATGCAAATGTACACATACAGTTTGAGACTTCCGTGCACACTGTGGTAAGAGGTACTTAGTTTGTTGGAGACCACACTGTATCGACCATGTTAATAAAAATCAAATTTCTTCAGGCCAGGCACTCAGAGACTCACTGGCTAAAAGTTTTCTATGGGTACAAATTGACTTCTCACATCTTCTCTGCCTTGTAGAGTCTGGAGGAGACAAAATGCTCCAAATAACCAAATATGTGTGACACTTCCTTGCATCTTTTTGCCAACAGGCTAAAGGATTCAGTACTTCTAATCACCTCATGGGGGTCTTTAGGTACCTCTGGAATAAAGAGGAACAGGGCTTTGACTCACTTGAAATCACTTGTCACAGGATACTTTTTTCCCTACCTTTTCAAGAGCCCTTAAATGGCAAAGTCCCTACCTGACCTTGGAATTGAAAATAATCACTTTATTCATATTTTCTTCAAGTTTCAATACATTTGGGGGGATGCTGAATTCTAACTTGTATACTCATATGTGGAGTGGAGGACTGAGCAATCCCATCTCAAAAAAAGACTCTTGTTAACTAGAACCCACTCCCCTTATTCCAATGTGTAACACCCAAAGTGTCTGTTCAGCCACCAGCAGCTAAGCTGGTAGGGCTGGGCACAGTATTCCTTTGAAAGAACTTGGCAAATTGTGCCTGGGATTTGATGCATTACTTCTAAAATTAAATAAAGATCCTATAGTGTTCTTCAAAGAAATATGGTGTGGCTCTATGACAAAATACATTTTTCAAGCTCTGACCTGTGGGAACTCTGAGTGGTTTCATATTTCAAGCTGACATGGCTCATAGGGCTACTGTCTAGTTGCCCAAGCTAGGGCTGTTGATCCATATATTTCCTACCCTCAGCTTTTAGCACAGAAGGTTAGGGAAGTAAATAAAAAAAGAAAAGAAAAGAAAGAAAAAGAAAGAAAGTGGAGAGCCACTGATTTACATTGACTTCCCCTCCCAGGTCCCTTGGGGAGAAGCCCTAGTAATTAACTCTAATGAGATTAAAGCAAATCGGAACTCTTCATTTTCCCAGCACTGTAAAAGTAAATCTGTATTAACCAATGTGTGCCTTAAATCAAACAGTCCCTTTCCTGTAATTCAACACGCCCCACTCTCAGCTCCCAGGCGAGCCTGAGCTGGGACCCAAGGGCGGGTGGGAGAGTTGGGCTCTTACCGGCACTCTGTTCCATCACTTCTTTCTGACACATGTCTTGAACATTCACCGTGCAATTGACGATGAACTCAGGGGAGGAGCAGTCGTTGTTCAGCTGGAATTCTTCACACTGGTAACACTGGATTTGCAGCGCAAAGCCTGCGCGGGTACAGACAGATAGAGTGGGGTTCAGATCCTATCCAGGACAGCATCACCTTTTCCAGACCCCACAGAGCCAGCGAACTTCTGGGGCTCTGGGCTGCTTGGTGATTTGCATTCCTGGGTCTTCGAGGAGGAAGAGAAACGGCTGAAGCCGGCAGGGGGCGGCGCGGGTTCTCTGGGTCCCCAAAATAAAGCGGAAATTTTCCACCACCCCTAAATTTCCATGCTAGACACAAAGCACTCATGCCAGGCCACCTCAAACCTTTCCTCCCTGAAGTTTCCAGGCGGTGGGGCCAGAGCGTGTTAGGGTAAAGTGCTCTAGAGACCGGAGGCAGCTCCTGTCTGCACCAGAGGGTTTGCTTAATTGCTAATTGGTTACAAATTACTTAATTACTATTTTGGCACCATTCATGATTACATTCGCAGACGCCTTTTCGGTTTATTTAATTTTTGAAATCACATTCATAACCTGTGGTTCTCAGACCACCCCTGGAACCCAGGAGGAGGCGCCCAGACTCCAAGTATGTGAGCGCACTTAAAGTCCTCCACTCAGTGGACCTTCTCCCGCTTGTTCTGGAGGCCGGCGAGGGTGGCTGCAGAGGTCAGGAGTGTTGCATGTGTGTGGCTTCCCCACTGCTACACTGCAGCCCCTTCTACTCCAACCGGGCTTTTCTGGAGACACGTGTCTAGAGAGCGTGGTCAGAGTCCCAGCTTTGCAAAGCTCGTCCCAGGTGGCAGGCAGGCATTAGCACCTCTCATCCTTACCGCCTGCTTGCTGCCCACATGAGGTCTGCGAGCGCCTATTTGGACCTAATTACCAGCGCTGGCGGGATTCCCTGGTGTGTCTTCTCCTAGCCCACGATGGTCGCACTCTGAGCACAGCGACCCCAGCCCTGAAGGGGCCCAGGTGACTACAGACAGCCCAGGATGGTGGCTCACCTGTCAGCGGTGCCACTCCCTGGATTGCCCATCGCTGCTTGGTAACTTGGCGGGGTTGTGGGTCCCTAATCCCTCGTCCAGGACCCCTGATACAGCTCAGACCTCCCACCCAAGCCCGGCTTCCACATCACATAACATCTGCAGTCACAACTCCCTCAAATCCACCTCTCCCTTTTCTCCCCCACCAGCAGCGCGGGACTTGGAGACTTTCCCAGTCTAGCGCCTCTGGGTATCCATCAGTCTCGGCCACCAACCAAACTCCCGCTGGACAGCCCCAGCGCCAAACCAGCCCCGAGGTGGGCGCACTTGGGGACAAAGCAGGAGCGTCTTCGTCATCTTACCTGGAAGCAAGAACAATCCGCAAAAAGTTGCGGCGACGCCGAGCACCCACATCCTCCCGGATCCGCGGGGCCGGCGCGGGCCGGCGCATCAGTGGCGGCGGCGACCGCAGCTGAGGTTATCCCGGCTGCGGCAGCTGTGCCTGCTCGGGCCACCGGAGCTCGCGCTGCTGCCACGGAGGCTATGGCTGTCACCGAGAGGAGCCGCAGGTGTCGCCCGCGGCGCCCGCATCGCCCGCGCCCGGGCTCCCAGCCGCGGGTCCCCGCTCCTCTGGTTTGCGCTCCTCCGGGCGGAGCGCAGCGCCTTCGGAGTTGTCTGCTGAGCCTGGGAGAACTACTGGCGATCCGAAGCACCCAAAAAAGTCTCCTCTCCCCCCGCAAACCCTCCCACCCCACGCACCACGTGACGGCTGCTGAGTTGGTGTGGGGGTAGAAGGAGGGGAAGGTTGGGACTGTCTATGTCCCCACCCCCTTCGTGCCTCCATCCCCCCCCACCCCTCCTGGCTTCCGCTGGTTCCACGGAAAGGGCCACCTACCGGGGCCACAGAGGAGTAGTTTCCAGAGGAGGTGACAGAAGCTCAGACCAGGGAGCAGCAGGTGCCTGAGACCTGCCCCTCACGGACTTGGGGACCCGAATGTTAGGCGCGGCCCATTCCCCTCCCAGGTCCTTGGTTCCCTCCTTGTGATTAACCAGTATCCCCTGCAATAGGGTGACCCCAGCCATCCGGGATTCTTAAGCTACCCATCACGGGCTGGGCGACGGGCCGGAGTGGGTGTGGGGCTGTGTTCCCACGCACCTAGCAAAGCTGCACAGCCGCGGGCTCCCTAGGGTGTCCCGTGAAACGGCGCGTCTCCCTGGAAGAAGCCCTTCATTATAGGTCATGGTAGGCTTAGCCTTCCTTCGGGAGGGTGAATGGGACTGTGTGTTGGGGGAGGGGTAACTGGATCCTACCCTAACTGGCAAGCTCTTCCAGGCCACCCTCTGTTCGCCTGCCAGCTCGCACCGCTGGAGGGTGTATTGACACCACCCAGGTCGCCTAGCCCAGGAGAGGACAACCATTATGAGCTCCCCTAAGAAAGCAAACGGGAGCGATGAAAAGGTTTTCTGCATCTTCTCCCCTTAAAAGGCTAGTCACTTTCACCCAGCTTCCCAGATCCTTAAAGCAGCACGCCAGCTCAGGGACTTGCCCACCCACTCCCCACCCCCACCGCATTATGGTCAATTCCAAGTGACCCACCTTGCATATTCCCCCGACGCCTCGGTGCTACTGTGTCCTTCCTCGCGGAGCTTTGCAGCAGGTGGTGCCTGCTTGCCTGCCCAGAGCTCGTGGTGCCCCCGCCTCCAATTCCGTCCGCCCCCAGTTCCCACCCCTTCATCCCAGGCCCCCCTTGGGAACATCCATTTCAGTGGAAAGACTTCCTTCCTAAGCTTCATTCCTCTCCTGTGGCCGCCACACAGGGGAAACGCAAGCTCTCAGGCTAGGCGTCCATCATTTATTTCCTCATCCTGCCATCAGAGTCTAAATGACTTTCTTGTAATTCTTCTGAAGAGATCATCCCAGAGCTAGCTGCCTGGGGCTGGTTCTCTCTGCCCCTTTTCCTTTCCTTTCTAGCTGGTTAACTCCTTGGGGAGACTTGAGAAGGCTTTGACCATTGCCTGCCTATTTGCAGACTCTGGTCTTGCAATTGGCTCTATTACCAGCACAGGAGCTAAAGGGCCAGTTTATCTATTCCTTTGGGGAAATCTATCCTGAGAGCACGTGTGAATCCTGAAGGAAATAACCAGGAGCCAATGGTTCTTTTCAGCTTTCCGAGGGTGTAACTGGGATAGGACTTTTATTCAGAAATGAAACAAAGGATTTTTTTTAAGCATGAAAAGCAAGGACTCTTAACATAATTTCCACTTAAGATAACAAAATTCAAACATAACCAATTGCACAAATGAACAACATAACACTGATCATTCAATACTCTTGAAAGAAAAAGGTGTGTGCTAAAGTAACCCATAGATCTGAAAAATAGCTCTACTGTGCCTAGCTTACAAGCTTCTGTACAAAAGCAATTATAAATAGTTCACATCTAGAAAAAATACACGTAACCTTTAAAATAGAATTTATCCTTACATATAAACAGTCTTTATAGAAAAAGGATATTAAAAAGTAAGAAATTTTCATAGCACCAACCATTCATTTTAGCTTGATAATGTGAGCATGGCCAACAGACTACCCAGCTTTTAATAAAAAGAGCAGGAAGATAAAAACCAACAAATATTCAGGGTCATAGAGAACTACTAAGGAGAGGATAAGGAAATGTCAGAGGGAACTTCTGCCTGATAGAGGAAACAGGACTCATGACTCCAGCATTCAATGCCACACTTGCGATCAGTGCCCACACTTTAATTTTCAGTAAGGGCGGCACTACAACTTGAGTGCCTGGTACTACAACTTGAATCTCTGTGGCAACAATTTCGACACTGAGTTACCATTAAAATTTCTATCAAAATCGTGAGGAGGAGATTACTAAGGCCCAGGTGGTTTTCCATTAGGCGTAAGCTTAGGCTTACAGAGTTCATCCACAAATAATTGGAGGATGGAGGACACCAAACATCACAAAATGTTTAATCGAAATTTTAAAAAATATATTAACAACCTCTAAGACTTAGTACATCATTTCAAGAGCATGGCGTTGCTTCCGTGTATTGCTATCCTTTTTTCCCCCTACAAATATAATTTCTCTTCCAGAAAATTTACAACTTCTGTACAAATATTCAAAACAAAAGTGCAAAATGAAGAATTCTGTGTGGCGTCTACTTTTAACCCCCTTGAAATGTAACAAATGGAATATAGCTTTATAGCCCTGTTAGAGAAATAAACTCTGGTTGGTTGCCTGCTGTGAAATTTATCTGGATTTGCAAGAGTGTGTGTTGTTTCTCTCATCTTCCATCACCCCTGCCCTGTTGACTTAGGGCTCATCGAGAGAAGGGTCAGCTTTATACATCATTTGAAGTTTGACTTGCACAAGAAGAGAAGCTATCGTACAAAGAATCACTCAGAGACTCCAGATTGTCTACCCCAGGTCTGTCTGAACTACTCAAAGATACTTCTTCGTTTTTTTCTTTCTCTTTCTTTTGTCCTTCAACTTTGTTCGGAGAGTTTTCTTTCTCTAATAAAATCACAGTATGGCTGTTAAATTTGCTGAATGACTCCAGGGAAATTTTAGATAATCTATGCTCCGGAGCTTCTTTTGTTTCTCCAACTTGTTTCAATTCCTGCAATAGAAACGAGGAAAATATTAGAAACATATTTCTTTAGTAAATCAATTTATCCTATCTAATATTCAATTATTGGCTGGATAAAGTACAGTTTAAAGGGATAGAGAAAACCTACAAGTCCTTAACAGTATTCCAGTATAATTAAATGTAATAATAAAGCTAATTTTAGGGATAAATCAAGACTTTAATCATTTTACTGAGATAAATAGATCCCAATTTGCAAACCAGTTAAGTGCTATTTAATTTCAGTTTAAATAGACCCATTTGACACTTGCTCAGGTAAAGTACCCTATTTGCCTTACTTTTCTTAACCAAAGTTGAAAGTCTTCTGTTTTCATGCTGTTATGAGTAGGAACTGACCTTCAGCCAGAAGTAACAGTCATTTTCTCCAAAAAAGGTTATAAAGTCCCTTAAATCATCATAAAACTTAAATACATATTACAATTGTCAGGTGGATTGTCACGTTTGTATTTTGTCTCTTTATAGAAACTGAGATATTTGAAGCAGGTCTCCAGGGTACTGACTGCAGATTCCAGAAGGTCCCTTGGCATGAGAGTCACAGTGACAGGTCTGGTATTTCATAACCCTTCCCAATCAGAAGGCTCTACTATGCCAATGTACTCAGGGGTGTTTATGGAGACTTGTAGCACCTTCTAGACTTCATAAGTAGTGCAGTCCTCACTGCAGGTAGACCCTGTAAACGAGTATTCAGTTGCTCAGGGGGCTGCTCAGGCTGAGGTGAGAACGGCCATGAAATGGAGGTGGGTAAAACTCAAAGTATTGCTCATCCTCTTTTCTTCTGTGAGGCTGAAATTCCATCCAATACAAGGAAAGAGCAGGGACAAGAGCGTAGAGATGATAACAACAGCGACTTGTTTATTAAGCTTCCACTAAAAGTGCGTCTATAAGGGACACTTAACAGATTATTTTTGTACCAATCTTATCTTTTCACAAATCTGGTAGCTAAATATCTCATTTTGGGTTTTTTTTTATCAGATGTAACTTTGCTTTGAATGTGTGTGGTATGCATTCATGTTGATATGCATGTTTGTATGTGTCTGTGTAGGGGGGGCATGCATACCCACATGTGAACATGTATGCTGAGGCCAGAGGTCAATTCTGGGTGTTTACATTAAATTGCTCTCTGCCTTATCCATTAAAACAAGGCCTCCCACTCATCCAAAAGCCCCAAATTCAGCTAGTCTAATTAGCCAGCTTGCCTGGCTTTGCCTCCTGATCATTAGAATAATAGGCACAGGCTGTCATACCTGGAATCTGCATGGGTTCTGGAGATCTGAACCCAGATCATCACACTTGTCAAATAAGCTCCTTCTCCTCAGCTCCATGTGTGAGCATTTTGCTTTTCTTCTGGGCTGTGTATAGAATGCTGGTGGTGGTATGTGTGTGGTGTATGCGCATGCATGTGCTGATGCGCATGCCTGTGTGAACTTGGAGAGGACAGAGAATACCATGTGTTCTTCCTCGACTGGCCATATTTCACTGATGCAGAGCTGTGTGTGTTTTTGTCAGACCCCGCTGATTCTTACTGTCTGTTCTCCACAGGACTGGGTCACAGATGTGCATGGCCATGCTCAGAGGTTTACAGGGGTCCTGCGGAATCATGCTAGTGGCGAGTGCCCTTACTCACCTAGCCATCTCCTCAGCCCCTCATTGTGTCACTTTCTAAGTTTGACTTCATTTTCACTGATATATTTATACAGCAAGCAATGACGTTTCCACATATGTATATGATATATAATGATAAAATCACCGTACTTGGCCAAATCCATCACTCCAAACAATGGTCATTTTAGCAACAGCAATAAAATCATTTTTCATATTATTTTGAAATATACATTACAATACTGTTCACTATGCTCCTTCTGTGCATAGATCAAAACTTGTTCCTCTGATTAGCTACCATTTACCTGTTGACCACTTTTAAAGAAGCTACAAGGCTTGGAGTGAATGACAGTTTCTTGGCCAAGGATCCCCTGGAGGTGTCAGAGAATAGGATTTGAGTGTCAGTCTGGCCGCATGCAGGGTTTTTATTCCCTACATTGAATTTATATAAAAATAGTTTATCCTTCATATAAAAAAGAACAAAATATGGAGTTTGTTTTTCATTTTAATATCCAAATCTTCCACCTCAGCATGCCGACTATCTCTGACCTACAAAGTTCCAGCTCTCACTGCACCCCATGCCTCCCGTGGTAATGCTGGACTTAGGAAGTTGCCATCAGGAAAGTGAGGTGTTTTGTGTGGTGTGTATGTGCATGCATGTGGCACACCTATGTGCATGGTCATAAGGAGGCAGAGGCAAGTTGAATTTCTTTTTTTTTAAACTTGTTTCTTTTTTAAAAAATGTTTTATTTATTCATTTTCAAACAGAGAGTGTGTGTGTGTGTGTGTGTGTGTGTGAGAGAGAGAGAGAGAGAGAGAGAGAGAGAGAGAGAGAGAGAGAGAGAGCACCAGGGCCATCACCTTGTGGGTCTGGCTTATGTGGGTCCTGGGGAATTGAACCCACAGCCTTAGGCACTGGAGGCAAGTGCCTTAAACACTGAGCCATCTCTCCAGCCCTGAATTTCCTCATTGATTGCACTCCATCTTATTTGCTGAGACAAGGTCTCTCACTTGAACTTGTCAAGCCATCCATCATTCTTCAGAGATACAGTGTCTCCACATACTGAACACTGCATTACAGGTGGGTTACCATGCCTATTTAGCATTTAATTGGGTGCTAGGAATCCAAACTAATGCCTGTATGGCAAGTACTTTATCCACTGAGCAAAATTGAGCTTTGATAGGGTCAAATAGATACAGCCGATGCCTGTGGATTATCACCCTCTAAACCTTTCAGAGAAAGAGGAAAGACCAAAGGAAGAGGATGGCTTTGGGGTTCAGAGAGCAAGTATAGTCTGTGTTTCTCCACTTTAGGAAATAGCGTGATTCTGTGGGAACACTGTGATACTTGAACTAGCCTGTTGCAGTCAGCTTTCTAGTTGCTGCACAGAAAGAACCCAAACAAAAGCGGATTGTGGAGGAATGGGTTTATTTGGCTTACGGACTCGAGAGGAGACTCCATCCTGGCAGTGAAAATGATGGCATGAGCAGAGGGGTGGACATCACCTCTGCCACAGCACTGGAAACAGCAGTAGGAAGGTGTGCCAAACACTGGCAAGGGGAAGCTGGTTTATAATCCCCATAAGCCTGCCCCCAACAACACAGCTCCATCAAGGTTGTAAAATCCAAACTGCCATCAGCTGAGGATCGATTACCCAGAACACATTCATTTGTTTGTGGGGAACACCTGGATCAAACCATGACATAGCCCTTATTTTGTTATACTATTAATGTGTAGAATCAGCACTCAGTGAGCTAATTTTCAGTCTTAAGTGTTTTCCTTAAAACCAAAGGTAGGGCTGAGCCACAGAAAAGAGACTCCATAATTAGGGAAAACATCATGCAAGGGCCCCTTTTTGGGGTCGAGCTGAGGTGTGTGTGTGTGTGTGTGTGTGTGTGTGTGTGTGTGTGTGTGTTCATATGGGAGTGCAAGCGGCCAGAGGACAGCCATGAATGTCGGTCCTCATCTTCCACTCTGAGCCAGGGTCTCTCACTGTTCACTGCTGTGTTCACAAGGCTAGCTGTGGGCCGAATTTTAAGCCTTCATTTTTTCCGCAAAGAATGATATGGCATAATATTAAAAATTTGTGGAGAGCAGGAAATGCTTTGAGGAGAAGAAGTACTTACCTGCTTTCGCCATGATATAAGTATACATTTACATTTAGGTAAATAAAGGACATTCAGTACAATTTCTCCTTGCCTGGTTGTCTTTTTCCTTTTCCTGAACCTCAAGCATGCTTCTTACTGGTCTACATGGATCTCAAGTTCATTCAACAGAGGACTACTAGGAGGACACCTGCAGGGCAGGTGGGAAGGTTCCCATGTGGAGGACAGATGCACACAGGGTGGCTGATGCTCTTATCCAGAAGCAGAGACACTGCTTCAGTCTCGGATTGGCCCTTTCACTGGCTGTGAGTGCCCACGGACAGCCTTCTTCACGTAGGAATTCTAATGAGACACACCTTAATTTCAGAATTACAGTTTTAGGTCTAGGGAGAAAGGCCAGTGTGTAAAGTGTCTGTCTTGAAAACATGTAGCACTGAGTTTGACCCCTAGAACCAATGCAAAAAAGCTAGGTGTGATGTCACACACTTTTCTTCTCAGTGCTGGTGAGGTGGAGTCAGGAGGGATCACTGGGCACCCAGTCTAGCCTACTTGGTGAGTCTTAGGTCCAATGACAGACTCTGTCTTGAAAAGGAAACAAAGGTAGATGGCATTTCTGAGGAATGGTACTCAAGGTTGTCCTTTGGACTCCACATGCACACATGCCTGTGTGCACACGTACAGCACATATGTGAGCATCTGGCTCATGAAATCTGCTCAACAAATGCATAAATGGACTATTCCTCTAGACAGGGGTTCTCATGAGGTGCTTTCCAGACAAGCAATGGTAGCAGTTATGATAGTGTCTGTGTGCAAACCAACCTTTGCTGCAGGTAGTCAGTTAGAGACACAGACCCTAAAGAACATAGATGTCACACTGCCCTGGAGACACAGACAGACAGACAGACAGACAGACAGACAGACATTCTCTCTCTCTCTCTCTTTCTCTCGCATGTAAACTAACTCTAGGGTCTACAAATGAGAGAAAACATGAGCTATTGTTTTCTATTTGTTTTGCTGATTGTATCACCACTTGCATCCATTTTTCTGCAAACAACCTAATTTTGTTTTACTTTATGGCTGATTAAACATGACTGTGTATGAATACCACATTTTCTCTATCCATTCCTTTGTTGATGGACACCTAGGCTGATCCCAAAATGTGGAGATTGTGAATATTGCTGCAGTCAACACTGATATGCAAGTATCTCTGTGATGTGTCTATTAGAATCCTTCAGGTACATATCTAGAAACAACACCGAATCATAGGGTAGTTCTATTGTTAGCTTGTTTGTAAAGCCTCCACACTGATTTCCATAGTTGCTGGTCGAGTTTACATTCCCATTAGCAGTGAATTTGGGAACCTCATTCCCCACTTCCTTGCCAGCATTTGCTATTACTTGTTTGCTCCACAGTAGCCATTCTGAACAGGACGAGATGGAATCTCAATATTGTCTAACTTTGAATTTCTCTGATGGCTAGATTATGGACTTAAAAAATGTATACTTACTACCATTTGAATTTCATATTTGAGAACTGTTTATTGCATTTGCCCACTTGCACATCTGTGAGTATTGACATTGACTGTGTGTGTGTGTGTGTGTGTGTGTGTGTGTGTGTGTGTGTTGCATCTTCATGTATGTGGATCTGGGATATAGTTCAATGATATGCTCTCTACCCTGAGAGTAACTGCGGAAGCATCTTTACGTGATAGATAGCTTGACTACTGTGCCTGCAGTCTTAGCTTGAGTTCACTTGTCCCTTGGGTTTCAGCTCAGGTCAGCTCCTGTGGGTGTTCATGTGGTTTGGGACTCTAGGTCTTGGGCTCTTTGTGAATGGGGCGAGGCTGTGGAGTTTGGAGACAGTCCACTCTTCTCAGCAGAGCAGTTTCATTAAGGGTTCCCTCAGGATCTGCTGCCGCCCACCCAGCCTAGCAGACACTATCTGGGGATGGTGGTAGCAGATATTGTCCTAGCTACGATTACTTCATGCAGCTTGTTGGCCATCACATCACATTTTGCTTTAACTCTTGTTACTTGTGGAGATTTTCTTTTACTCTTTTATTTATTGAACCAGAGCTGGAGAGGGAGGGTTATCCCCATGTTCTCTCCCTCAGCTCAGGGCTCTAGGTTACAGACTTTTACTTCTTTTATAAATGTAAGGTTCAACGTTTCTGTATTTTATCTAGTCTCTCACAGTCTGTGGTTTGCTGAGATCCTCCCTGGCCTTTCTTTCTGTGCTCCTCACCTCCTTTTCAAATCTCAGATCTTAGGTTTTCCTCCAGATTCCTGGGGACATATGAGTGCTCACCCCTCCTCTGCTACTTTCCTTTTCTGTTTTATTTTCCATTTTTTGTCCTTTTATTTTAGCAATCTATTTGTGAACAATTTTATATATGCATATTGTGTATTTTGATCGCATTAATTTTCCATTACTGTCTCTTGTATCCTTCCCCTCCCACTGAACCCATTCTTCTTCCCAACTAGTCTTCACTTCTACTTGGACTTTTCTCTCTCTGTAAGCCACTGTGAGCTTCATTAGTGTTCATTGTATGAGCATGGTTAGGAGGGGGTTTGTTTATCAGCACATGGACAACTTACAGATGGCTAGATCACTAAAGAAAATGCCTCTTTTCCCTCCCAGCAACTTCTCCTTCTGTTTGTTATAAAAAAGTTTATTTTTTCATTGTGTGTGTGTGTGTGTGTGTGTGTGTGTGTGTGTGTTGTGTGCACATGTGTGCATGTGTGTATGGAAAGTATCTTCCTGAAATGCTCACCACCTTATTTATTGTAACAGGGTCTCTCACTGAACCAACAGCTCACTGAATTGGCTACTGTAGCAAGCACTAAGGAGTCCCTGTTTCTGCTTCCCCAGGACAGGGATTATGGATGGGCATGTATTTCAATCCCAACATTACATGTGGGTCTTGGGGGATCTGAATTCAGCTCCTCATGCTTGCACAGCAACATTTTACAGACTGAGCCATTGCCTGCTCAGCTGCTCTTGTTTGTGCTTTAAAAAAAAAGACCTATCTATTCCCCACTCCACCCATTTTTTTCTCTGAAGGTTCAGTGAACATGCTAAATTTCTAATGGCTTCTCAGTGGGAACTTCCTTTAGTCTCCAGAGCTGGCCCAGGTGTCTCCAGAGGACTGAGCAGGTAAGAACCACAGCACTGAGGCTGTTTCCTTCCCTGCTTCTGCTTAAGCATTGCACTGTACCAGCCTGGACACTGCCTTGTCAGATGTCACACACTTCTAGACTTTTGAAGCCACAGTGCCTTTCAATTTAAATAGAAAAGGAATTGAGGTTAAATGGCACTGTGTTAATGATCTGTCTGGAAAATGATAGCAAAAACTGACAACAAAGAAGGGGCTTTGTAACCAACCATGGTGACCGTGGCTACCACCATTTAACTGTTCAGGGGCAATGTTCTCCAATGACTTTTTCCTCCTCAACCTCCCTTCTTTCCTTCTTTTCTTCCTCCCTCCTTTCCTTCCTCTCTTCTGTGCGTGTATGTGCCATGTGCATATTCATATGTGCAGACACATGTGAGTGAATATGTTTGCGCGTGTTATGGATATGTATGTGCATGTTATGGATATGTTATGCACATGTTATGGATATGTTTGTGCATGTTATCGATATGTAAGTGCATGTTATGCATATGTAAGTGAAGGCAGAGGTCGGTGGTGTTCAGAGTCTTACTTAATCACTTTCCACCTTAGTTTTTGACACAGGGTCTCTCATTGAAACCAGAGTTCACTGATTTGGCTAGATGAGCTAACCTGTGAGTCCCAGGAATCCTGTCTCTGCCTTCCCAGTGCTGGAATTATAGAGGCACGCCTGGCATTTTACATGGCTGTTGGGGATGGAACTCAGATTCTCATGCTTGGATGGCAAGCACTATACTTACTGAGCCATCGCACAAGACTTAGTTGTATTTTTTTGAGACAGAGTCTAATATTTACCTCAGGCTGGCCTGAGGCTCTCTGTAATTCTCCCTCAGTTTCCAGAGTACATGGATCATAGGAGTAATCCACCATGACAAGTATCTTTCAATTGCCTGTATGGGATGGGTGGCATTAGCATCTCCCATTATAGGGAATGAGGCTTAAGGAAGCTCAGAAACTCCTTTATGGTCCTGTGACATTAGTACTGATGGAGTTTTGCGTTAGACTTAGGCAGGATTCTTTCAGAGTCAGTCCAAGTTCTTAACCTTTATCTTGGAAAAATAGTTAATAAACATCAGTCAATTGTACCTTTAAGGGTAACATTTAAAATAAAAAATACAGAGAATAATGTAATGATAAACCTAGTAAATATTAGTGTTCAACTAAAATAGTATAGGCTCCATGAAACATTGGCATTGCTTTCATATCCCATGCTTCATCAGGGTTACAATGAAATTAATACACTATATCTGTCACCTATAGGTGGCAACAGTTGTATGGATGACTTTTTGCTGGAGCTTTTTATTGCACTTGGGGAAAAAAAAAGTAGAACTAAATGGGAGAGATGAGACTATGTTTTCAAGTTTGAAATAAATAGCTTGTACATTCCCACAGTAATTCCCTGTCGTTAGTGTAACCATAGAATTCTTAGTGATAATCCAAGCAAGAAACAGTGACACATGCTCCAGACATTTCTCAAGAATCATACTGTAACTAATTGAATACCTTGTTGTCAAACAGTCCATCAGTCAATCAAACCAATTTACTATGTGACTGGCTTTGGGTAAATAATCTGATAGTTTTGATTCATGCTTCATAGCAGAGAATCGTCTGTTCCTATTTTGAAGGGTAAATAGAATAGAAGATATACAGTAAGGGGGGGGGGCGCATCCCAATCAGAGATGATCTAATATGACCCTCTTGTGTCTACACGTCAGATCTTGTCTCTACTCTTCAGATTGGAATATAGCAAGAGAGTTCATTAGGCACTGGATGGTCTCACACTGCTTTCACAATTAGGTTGTACAATGAACAGGAAGTGGGTCTGAGCTTTACAACCTCAAAACGTGGACCCATTGACCCCCTCTTGCCAGCAAGGGGGCACCTCCTAAAGGTTCCACAAAAGAGCCACCCAAACAGCACCACCATCCTGGGACTAAATGTTCAAACACATAAGCCTAGGGGCAACATTTTACATTCAAACTGCCACACTTAGTCTGCCTACTGTACAATGTCATGAAGATATTCCAATCTGCTTGGCAAGTTCAAGTCTATGATTGCTCAGCTGGGTACTAACTTTGTGTGGTGGTTTGAATATAAACTGTTTCATGCAAACTTGTGTATTTGAATACTTGGTCCTCAGCTGTTGACTCTGTTTGGGAAGTTTGTTTTCCCTCAAAACTTTAAGTTGAAATAAACCCTTTCCTTGCATAAGTTGCTTCTGGTTGGTATTTTGTCCCAGCCCTGAGAAAGTTACTGCTACACTCTCTGTCTGGAGCCTTTCTCAAATGAGTTCGGACTAGAGTTTAACATTCAGCACTTCTTAGTTCTTTATTGTAGGATTCACTGCTCATCATTTTAAGAAAACATGTAGTATCTTTGTTTCAAGAGATTGGTTCAAATTATAGGACTGAAACCACACCTCTTTCTTGGGAATAAGGAGTTTATTTATTATTAGTGACTCAGCAGGGATGTGAGGAGAAGGGGGAGGGGCAAGAAACCAGGAGAATTGATGGTGGATTGTGATGCCAAACTGTTCCCTGTGGCAGATGTCAGCAGGGGAGGGAATCTGGGTGTCATCCAAGAAGCAAGGGAGGAGATGGTCATGGAGATAGATAGGTAGGTAGATAGATGATAGATAATGATGGATAGATAGTATGAAAGAGACAGACATGAGTGTATGAAGAGACAGATAGTGAGAGATCAGAAAAAGAGATACAGAGATCAGAGAATGTGCACCTTACAGAAAGAGAGCTAGAAAGAGAGAGGATAGAGAGAGAATATGGTATGTGGGCTTTTATGCCCATGTCCTTGGGCCGTGGTGACTTGCCCAGTGGAAGGAAGGCCTTGTGGAGGTGTGGGAAGTGCTCAGTGAAGGAACCAGTACATCTCCCATTGACTTTTGGTTGAATGGTAAGTAAGAGAGGGAGATGGGTAGCAATCTTTGAGACTGAAAATAACAGGTCAGTATCTATACTTACAAAGTGTTTATATATTCTGTCACCTACTGGGTGACTTCACTGTGTGAATTTTCCTAATTTCATCCTTAGAGCCATCTCATGAGAGAGTACTATTATCAACCCCATTACACAAATGAGAAAATACCGATAGAGAGTTCTAAATACTAGTCCCCATACGCATGGCTAATTCACTGGAGAGACAGGATGGGGGCAGAATCAGTTTACTTACAGAATGTGCAACCTTAATCAGTACATATTATATATCAGGTATTTGGAAAAAGGTGCTTTCTGGCATTGTTCTAATTTGCTGTGTCACCCTTTTAACACTTAGTTTCTTTACATTAAGGTTTTTTTTTTTCCCCAAGTGTTTCCATTCTATAAAGCTCTCTAACCCTCACATTTCTTAATTGGGTGTTGTGTGCACACCTGTGACTGTAATCTGAGGCAGCTCAATAATCAACCCTGACTTCCTTCCTCCCCATCTCAGTTCTCAGTGACTTGAAAAAGAAAAGTCAAAGGCTGACAGGGGCTAAAACACCAGCTTTATTACGGAGGAAGCTTCAATTACAGAATATTTTCTACCTGTGTTCAGGTGGGTTTCCTCACACCAGCTGCAAGACTAGCTTGGTAATTGGCTGCTTCTGAGTGAGCTGAAGAGCAAATACCTTCCCACAATCCTGTGTCACAAAAGGGCAGAGCAGAATGCATGCTTCTGATAGCCAGCCTTTCTCCAGAGAGATGTGGGCAGATCCAGAGGTAGCCCAGGAATTGCCAGTTCCCTTCCTGAACTTTCTAGTTAAATGACTCACCCTTCCTCCCCAAGGAGAAGTGAAGTAGAGGCTCAGACACACCAGGCATCTCTTGACACCTGGAAGGACACACTCAAAATTGGGAAGATATGTCACACCAGTGTCTCTTCCACCATCCAAGACCTCTCATTAAGTACAATGCAATTTTTTTGCTCTGTGTGTGTGTGTGTGTGTGTGTGTGTGTGTGTGTGTGTGTCTGTCAGTGTCTTCCTCAGTTGCTCCCCACCTCATTCAGGGTCTCCCACTGAGCTTAGAACTCACTGGTTTGTCTAGACTAGCTAGCCAGTGACCCCTTCCAGGAATCCTTTCTCTCTTTCTCTGCCTCCCCAGGACGGAGATTATAAGCACATTCCACCATGTCTAGCATTTTCACATGAACACTGGGAGTCTGAGTGCAAGCACTTGATGCCCTAAGCCATCTCCCCAACCTCTTGTTTGCTTTGTGTGGAAGGCCTTTCTCTGTTACCAAGGCTGGTTTTGAACTCACCATGCAGCCCAGACTGACTTCAAACTTATAGTTTGCTGCCACAGCCTTCTGAGTGCTGAGACTGTGTGGACCACTGTGCCTGGCTTTCCAATTCAGATTTTAACCAAACATTCATAAGCACAATAGGACCAAGAAGATGCAGAAATTTGTGGACTTCAGAGAGCTGAGATGGGCAGAGAAGCTTCTTTATGGGCAAAGACATAAGAAGGAGGGGATTTAGCAGCTATAGAAGTCAGAAAAGTTCCCATTCTTAAACACACAAGTCAAAGAGAATGCAGTTCCCTAAGGCTTATTTCTTATTCCTATGTCCAAATATTTGACAAGAATTAACCTAAGGAATGGTCTTATTCTGGGTTAATGTTTGAGGGGATACTGTCCCTCATGGTGGGGAGGGCATGGTGGCAGAAGCGTGAGATCCCTGATCACATTGTGTCCACAGTTAGAAGGCTGAGAAAGGAAGTGAGGCCAGGCTATCAAACCTCAGTGATCTGCCTTCTCCAGCAAGTCTCCACTTTCTAAAGGTTCTACAACCTTCCAAAGCAGCATCACTAGCTGGGAGATCACGTGTTCAAACACATGAGCCTAGGTGGGACATTTCACATCCAAACCACAGCACACAACAGGGTTGAAAATGAAGATGTGATTTATCCCTTTGCTTTGCTGATAGGAAAATCTTGGGCACTGGGAAGAGGAACTCAAGCGAATAAAAAATATAATTAATTAATTAATTTGAGATAAAGAGGCAGACAGAGAATGGGCACACCAGGGCTTCTAGCCACTGGAAATGAACTCCAGATACACGTGCCACCATGTGCATCTGGCTTTACATGGGTAGCCGGGAGTCAAACTCGGGTCCTGAGACTTTATAGGCAAGTGCCTTAACCACTGAGCAATCTCTCCAGCCCTCCAGTGGGTTTTCATATTATGCTCTTGTCCTGGGAATAGGGAAGAAGCATTTTCATCTAGGGTCTCTTAGGAAAGATTGTGCATATCTTCAAGTCCACTGACATTGGCCAACTTCACAGGGAAAGATGCAGCTGAAGTCATTTCTCTATGCTCAGAGGCACTGGTTAATCTCTTCCCTGATGCCTCCAATTCTGCATTTCTGGAGGAGCTACTTTCTGGATGAGGCATAAAAATAGATAGAATGACCTTTAGTGAGCACCAGAGACCCCACCATACTTTTCTCAAGGGTTGTAGTGTTAACCCTGTTAACCTGGTCAAGTTCCAACATGGATAATTACTTTCTTCCAGTGTTCTATTCCCTCTATTATCTCAACTGGACACATTACTCTTCACTTGCCCTTTTGAATAATTAATGTGATATATAGTAATAGAGAACCATTCTCTGCAAGCAACTACAGGCAGGGAGATGTGATTCAGCATTTGGGGCATTCTGTGTCCTTACTGGGGTCTTACAGATTCTTCAAAATCTCCTGGGCAAACTTGTTTTATTAGGTGAAAGAGTAATTTTCAGCTGAGATGTGCTTTTATGACTATATTAACTATATTGCTGTCCTTTATTGTGCTCAATGGCTTTCAATGACCTTTGCAGGAACCCCTGAACCCAGAGGGGAAAAATGAGTTTGCTTTCTGAGACAAAGTAAGAAAGCTGAGCGAAGGTCAGTTAAAAAAAGCTAGGGATTTCCAGAAAACAGTATACCGTGTAGAAAGGGAGGAAAGAATGGCAGTGATAAACAATGGCCACAAAGCCACTTCATGACCAGATGAAAAGGACTGAAGAGAAGGTATTTTATCAAAGAGACATGATTCATTCTCAGTATGTAAAATGAGCAAATTTGGAGCTCATGTCCCTCAGAGGGAAGAGAAAATAAAATAAAGTGGAAATCACAAACATTGCTTATGGCAGAAAAATGCATTTGGGAAGCAGAAAAGATTGTAATATTAAGTTGGGTAAAATGGTATAGGAAAATGTAACGATGTTTGTTCTTTCTGCCAAATGACAGTACTGTCATTCGAAATGTCCACCGGAAAACTTGCACACGCCCCCAACCTCAGCTCTGTGCTGGATAGATCCACAAAGCAAATATAAGATATAGCTTGAGGACTGGAGAGATGGCTCGGTGGATAAAAGAACTGCTGTGAAAGCATGAGAAACTAAGTTTGGATTCCCAGGACACACGTAAAATGCCAGGAATGGTGGTGTGTGCCTGTAATCACAGTGCTGGGGAGGTGGAGACAGGAGGATCCATGGGGCTTACTCACTAGCGAGTCTAGCTTAGTCAGTGAATTCTAAGTTTCAGTGAGAGACCATCTAAAAGAATAAGGTGGAGAGTGGCTAACAATACACTCATCACTGAGCTCTGGCCTGTATATATATATCATATATATATATATGTATTCCCATGTATATGAACACTCATATACATACCACATACACATAAATGCAAAAATGAATCAGACACAGCTTGATCACTTTAAGCATAGAGCAGATTTGATGCATATAGGTCAATTTCTCCAAAAGTAAAATATTTATTATTTTATTTGACATGAAATAGGCAAACAATATTCAGGGTATAGTAGAAATAGCTTGACTGAGTGGATCAGGCTTCTCTCTGTTGTTCGAGTCTTTTCTCTTCATCCATCAAAGTAATGTCAACTAAAAATATTTCAGCATTTAAAATTGAATGAGTACTGAGTTGGAAACTTTCCAAATCTGTTCATTTTGGTGTCCAGCTATGATCCAGATGATGGGAGTGAGGCCTCAAACTGTTCTGTCTTTAATGTAAAAGCATTACTATGAATGAATATATATATATATATATATATATACATATGTCTATGTATATGGTATGTACATTATATATAATGTGCTTGACATTAAAAATTGCTCAGACCTTTTTGACTCTTTGATTACACCTTCCATCATTTGATATCTTAAGTCCAATACCTGTCTGTCCAGAAAAGTGGGTCATGTCTGGCTTAGATGTCTGTCTTTGTAGCATAAAAAGGCCACAAACTTTGCCAGAGGAAAATGCAGCATGAAGGGAACATATGTATCTTTTCACAATGCATAACTGTGTTTCATTTTGGAGTGATAGGCTTTTGGCTGTACTTATAATAAAAATGAAGTACATTTTTGTTCTTCAATCGGGTGAGCATAAAGAAAGGTTACAGAACTTGGTTCACAATGGGTAAAGTGCTTGCTGCCTAAGCATGCTAACCTGAGTTTGGATCCCCAGGACCCATGTAAAATTAGGTGTAATAGTGAACATCTGTAATACCAGCCCCTCCTGCTGTGAGATGGGAGATGGGGACAGGAGGATCCTGAAAGCTCATGGGCCAACTATCCTGGCATATGTAGAATGAACAATAGACCCTGTTTCAAACATGGTGTAAGGTGAGGACCTATACCCGAGTTCAAGCTCCAACTTCCATGTTTGCAAGTGATCTCTCTCTTTTTCTCTCTCTCTCACACACAAACACACATCATACACACATAATGATGACCAAAAAGGTTTCATTATTTCTGTTTTATTCCTAGAAATTTTTCTTTCAGAAGAAAAACACCAATATCTCAAAATGGTCGACATCATAACCTTATCACTAAAAATATGAAGTGTCTATAAAAGAGGCATACTGAAAATGCTAACGTTATCTATTAGGCTATAAGCAACTAGGCAGCCTGGAATTTCTTCCAACAGACCAGGGTGGATTGATTAGTAGCCACAGTACATCCCAGCTCCTCGTCTAAAAGGCATTTTGTAACAGGTCTGAAATTAAATGGGACTGCAGGTTCATGCAGAAACACACTAAGCCCTGTGGATGTGAGAATGTTTGCTTGATTCCAGAGTAAGCTATTTCTCTCTTCCTGCAATTCCTTTTTCAGTTCAAGAGCTGGTGAGCTTTTCCTTTGGATAAGATTCTTTGACATCTTGAATCCTGAGAGCCAGAGAAACTTAGGAGTGACATCAATTTATTGATGATTCTTAAAAAGAGAAAAACTCTTTGGTAGAGATTGTCCTAAGGATTCAGAAACATTAAGCCCTAAATTCTTCATTTCATCATGGTGTACACAGCCATTGTAAGAGGCTCTTGTCATTCCCATGAGCATTGGGGCTTTCCAGGATGGGGAGATATGCTATGTGGGACAATACCAAGGGAATTTGCCTACATTCTGGATTCCTGACCTGTGTTCTGTGTACTCTCTACACTTGAAAAACCACCCCTAAATTTGCTAAAGCTGCTTTAGTGTGTGTGCACGTGTGTGTGTGTGTGTGTGTGTGTGTGTGTGTGTGTGTGTGTGACAATCTCAAAGGTCATTCCTCAGGCACTATCCACCTTTTTTGAGTCAGGGTCTCTCATTGGCCAGAGCTCAGGTTAGGCTTGACTGGTCAGTGAGCCCTTGAGAGCCTCCCATTTCTGTCTCCCCAGCTCTTTGATGACAGGCACGTGTCACCTTGCCTGTTGTTTTCACACGGGTTCTGGAATCAAATTCAGGTGCTTAAGCTTGAAATGTGCATACTTTACCATCTAAGCTGTCTCCCCAGCCTGTGACAAAGTGACCCATCCAGTAGGAAGATTTCTGACCTTCTCCTGATCTGTAACAACAAAGCTGCTTTCCTGTTCCTGGACAGAACGGCAGTCTCTTGGATTCCAGGCTAGCATCAAGACACCCAGCACCTCTTCGATGAATGAATGTCTTACTGACAATGGAAGTTTCTTCTCTGTCAACACTGGAACCATGTGGACTCAAATCTCATGACCACCTGGTTGGGAAGCATTATTCTGAACCACTTGTGACCTTTTCCTGTGACCTCTAGGTGGGTTGCCCTGTCTTTGGGTGGGGTGTCAGTTTAAATTACATTCTGGAAATCCAGGAGCAAGATCTAAAACAACAGGATCCTCAGTGGGACAAAATGTTATTGAAAAGAGCAGACCCATGATAGTGCACACAGTGGCTCCCCCCTTTTCTAAACGCTTCCTGCAGCCAGCAAGCAATGACTCACCTAGCTTGAGCCAGTCTTAAGCAATTTGCTCAAATCCAGAGTTTCATCCACTTCAGGCAGGGGGAATCTTGGTGATGTGTTTTTATGTTTCTAAGTATAAACATCACATTGAGACATTCTTAGAAACAGTCGCACAATTGACTTTTCAACTGATAATCCTACAACTATTACCAGTGTACTGTCTCAAGAAATTAAACTGCAGGGAGATTAAGCTATAGCTGCCTTAGTACAAAATTGTAGCACCAGGTTGCAGGTAGATAGTTTTAAACTTCTCCCTCTTGTCTGAAGTATAACAGTCCCTTCTTATTTGAAAGAGTTATGTTCCATCCCCATCCAATGGGTGCCTGAAACCACAGAGAGTATTGAACTCTGTACATATAATTTTTTACACACACACATAACACACACACGATAGCTTAATCTATAAATGGGTAACAATGGGAAATTTAACAATAAAAAAGAAAAATTATAACATTTTATGTGAATGCAGACTCTCTTAAAAATATTTCATTGGCTGTACTCACCTTGTCATAATGTGGGATGACACAATGTCTATGACAAGAGATGAAGTGAGGCACATAGCTTGGGTACCGTGACACAGACTGAGGCTGATAAGTAATCTGTAACTGAACACAGCACTTTGCTGACATGGCAGTCTGTCTGAAACTGAGAAGGTGGGTGACTGAAGGGGAGTGGTATACACAGTGTGGACACCCTGGGAAAAGGGATCATTCACATCTTATTTGTGAAATTTTCCATTTAGTAATTTTGGCCTATGGTTGACTCTGATGGATTAGTTTCATTTCTTGGTCTTACGGCAAAATACCTGACCAGAATCAACTTAAGGGGGGAGATTTATTTGGCTTATAGTTAAGGAGTGGATAACAGTCTCACATGGTGGGGAAGGCATGGGACAGGAGCATGAGGTGGCAGGTCCCACTGTGTCTGTAATCAGGAAACAGATAATGGACAGAAAATGGGGGCAGGCTAACAAGTCCCAGTGACTTCCTCCAGTGGGGCTCCACTTGCTAATGGTTGTATAACCTTCCCAAACTGTGTTGCCAGCATGGCCCTAAGTATGGAAACACATGAGTCTATGGGGCTCACTTCATATTCAAACAACAGTCTATGGGTAACTGAAGCCATGAACAGCCAACCTCTGGATAAGGGGCACCAATCTATACTCATTCAGCCAACTAACTGTTGCGTTATCAAAGGTAATCTCTTCATGAACCATTTCAGCTGGTTTAATGATACTTTATGAGGTGTAAGCCAACCACCCGTGAAAATAAAAATAAACCTTATTTTTGTCTCACATGCACAGAACAATTTAATTTTTAAATTAATGTAAAAGTGAAAGGCGCCTTGCTCCCAGTGAAGTATGTCTGCCCTGCATGGCTGTGTAAACACAACTCAATTGCTATGAGAATTAAATATGGATCAACAAAATCAATAGTTAATTGTGTAACTCAGGGTTTTTCATTTCAGATCTAATCTGTAAAGAAGGTCCAGGGGATGTTTGCTTTTGGTTTTCTTAAAATATTATTTAAAACCTTCTGTCAGGCAAAAGAGTTCACAGGGTCTTTGTATTATTTCCATAAGTTATTTGGCTTGTAAGTAGTCAAGGTCATATTGATCGGCCAGCCTCTCCAGTTTTCATTTTTAAATTCTGTATTATCAGGCAAGCTGCCTCGTACTGAATATCTTGCACTCAAGCCAAGGCAACTTAACTGCAGAAAAAAAAAAACAGCATAATGGGTGTTTTGGTACCAAATATTTTGTGTTTCTTATATTATAGACCAATTTTTGTTCTATTCCATGATGATGTCTATACCTGTCAAGCACCTGTCTGCCCTCCAACCTCACAAAATCAGCAGATAAAATCCCATGAGGATGCGTGTCTTTTTTCACTCTCCTTACTATCTTTGATTTCCCTCTGCTGGTGCCAATCACCTGATCCCCTAACTCCTTCCTCTTCTCAACAAGCTCCCCTTCTACTTTCCTGTCTTTATTGTTTCTTGGATGACCCCATATACCTACTTATGATTAAGTTTACATGAACATGGATGAGAGGTTATTTACGGGTGCATGGATGACTTACCAGTACTTACACCACCGAAGAAATGTCTCTCTTTCCCAGCAACCTTTAAGTGCCTATAGATCCTCAAAGGAGGCTTTGTGAGCCTAGCAATGGTTATCTGCCTACGGATAATCGGGAGTTTTTCCTCCCAGCAGCCATTAACTGTTTATAAATCCTCAAGGAGGGGTGTGGCCTCACAAGCCCCTCTCCTGTCCATTACAGAAAGTCTCATGCAGGTAACAGAAGACACATGGTTTTGTGAGAAAAGGCAGAAATCACTGTAGTGACTGGTTGAGCCGATAGTGGACAAATACACTTTCCATTTCGCCATTCCCCAGGGATGAGAGGGAGGGTCTGCTGTTTGAATGGATCCTAAAAATTGTCTTTGATCTCATTAGGTCAGGTGGGAGAGAAAGGAAGGAAGGGAGCTGGCCTCTTATGAACAGAGATGAACAATATCATACAGAGGCCCATGGCGGTAATAGATGGGACCACCTTGACCCTTATCACATTACAGCAAAGCTAAAAATGTGATGTTTGAACTTCTTTTTCCTTCAAAGTGTAACCTTTCATAGAAGAAGTAAAGCCTTGCTCTCTCTTACATATTGTTGGAAGCCTTCATCCATTTCAGGGGCCGAAGGCAAAATAATTCTTGAAATAATGAATCATTTTTCTTTTGCCAGCGTGTCCAGAAATCCCATGATTATTTTGCAATAGCAGACAGTGACCTTCTCAAAGGAGGCCCATCAAACGCTCGAGATAAATAATGAGAGGGTCTCTTTCTCCTGCCTCAGGCCAAAAAAAATGGCACAGAGGAAAAATGTTTGTGCCAGTGACAATATGTTCATCTGAGGACAGACAGCTGTGGATCCAAATGAACAGAGCTCCTGTGCTGTGTGTCTGGTGACCCCATTCCTTGGAGGCACCATGGGGAGACACACAAGCCCTTCACCCAGTCACCACTCACTCAAAACAGAGTGGGAAACGAATGGTTGTTAGATAGCACACAGCACACGTTTTCAACCTCTTGACTCGTGGACGTTAACACATGGAATGAAATCTTTGGTTAACAACATCTCCCAACTATCTAAAAAAAACATGGATCTGGTTTGCTAGGTCCAGGAGTGAAACTTAATAGAAATGAATCTTCTTTCCTGTGGGCCCCACTTTTCCTGGGCAGCAAATTAGGAGAGAGAGAGAGAGAGAGAGAGAGAGAGAGAGAGAGAGAGAGAGAGAGAGAGAGAGAGAGAGAGAGAGAGAGAGAGAGAGAGAGAGCAAAATCACATATGTATGTGGGCATACATATGGAGACCAGAGAACAACTTCAGGTATCATTCCTCAGCACCTTTCTTGAGATAGACTTTCTCTGACTTGGAACTTGCCTGATAGGCTAGAATGGCTGGTCTGGGTTGAGCTCCAAGGATTCTCCCATCTCCACCTCTGTGATTACAAGTGTACACCACCATACTTGTTTTGTTTGTGTGGGTTTGAGGATAGGACTTAGGTCCTCACACTTGGAAGCAAGTACTTTACTGACTGAACTACTCCCCAGCCCATCTCTCCTTTATGGTTCTAGTACGTGAATATTGTCCAGTCTACAGGCAACTAAAGACAGTGCTTAATTTCAGGATAAGGTTGAAGATCCTATACAGTGATAAAACAGACAGTTGAAAGCTTTAGGGTCTTGTAATGGATAGGGAGGGTGAGGAGGAAAAAAAAACCCTCTATTCTTAGATAAGCTCAGAATATCAACCTAGTAGTTCCCAGAAGCAATGGAGGGCAAGGGACAGAGGGTAGTCACAAAAGTACTCAGGACACAAATGATCCAGGGATTTACAGATAAAATGAAAATTGCTAAGCAATGTATTAGGGGAAAGTCCATAGTATACAGATAGGCATCAGACTCATTATTTAACTGGCCAGCTGGGGGGATGACTGCTGACTGGGTTTCGAGCCCAGCAATACAGATAGTCTCTGTGTTCTGGTTCATGTGACTTCTCTCTCTCTCTCTCTCTCTCTCTCTCTCTCTCTCTCTCTTTCTTTCTCTCTCTCTCAAATGTCCTTTCTATCCCTTTGGATGACCACTAACCATTCATCTCTTCAGACTTGGGGAGGAAAAAAAAATCTCACAGTCATTTTCCAGGCACAGTGTTCTGTTCTCTCTCCATTCCTCTGCAGACCAGTATTTTAACATCACATGGACTCTCTTGTGGCTATGACAGCCATGTCTTGGTCTCTCCTTTAGCATTCTGAGCCTATATATCTCTGCATTCCCTGTGCCCAAATGTGCCCGACACACAGGTGCTCCATATAGGCTAGAGAAATAAAAAATGACACTGGTTACTGGTAATACTTGGTGTTATTTTTTTTCTAGAACTTTCACCTCTTTAACATCCTTTCATGCTTCTCAGTGTGACTGGGTTCCAGGGACAAGATGCTGGCTGCTCCGGTGGGGATTTTCATCTGTCTCCTGAAGGATAGTTACTATCTAATCAATTTGGGGTTCCTCTGTTTAAAACTCTTGTAGTTCATGGTGACATAACTTCCTCAGTAAGTAAATGGAAAAATAGAACTTAGTTTTTTAAAAACAATATATACTTTGAAAGGAGATCTCTGATGTTATAAGCTAAGCTCCTGGACTAATTGAGAGGGGGAAGAGATATGAGGAAGGGTGGGGAGGGAATCATAATGGTTTATGGTCCATTATTATGGAAGCTCCTGGAAATTCTGCAGTACAGGCTGGGGAGGTGGCTCGATGGATAAAGTGCTTGCTATGCAAGCAAGAAGACTTGGCTTTGGTCACCAGATCCACATCAAAAGACAAGCATGGTTATGTGCACTTGTAATACCAGCACTGGGGACCCAAGGAAAGGAGGATGCCTGGAGCTTGCTGGTCAGCCAGCCAACAAAGCATACAGTGTGAGCTCCAAGTTAGTGAGAAGCACTGTCTCAAAAAAGGTGGTAATGCCTCAGAGGTTGTCCTCTGGCCTTCACATGCATGTACACACATGTGAGCCCCCACATAAGAACATGTACACACATATGCCATACACACACTGTATATATATATATATATATATATATATATATATATATATATATATATATATATTAGAAAAAAGGGTTGGACATAATAAATTAGTGATTGAGACACAAATAAATGGGGATTAGACCAGGTGGCAGTGGGCAGATTGCCTGTGTCATTAATACTTTTAAAAAGTCTGTGAGTTTTATGTGAAGTGGAAGCAAAACAAATTAAAATAAAACACATACGCAAATACATTTTCATAATGAATAAAATAAAATGTCCAGGAATGAAGGTTTTTAAAAAATTACTGGGGTAGAGTTGAAGAGTACAATGTAATTAAAGAATAAGAAAGACAGACATGGAGAGGCCTGGGGGTGGGGCTTCACTGAGGACCATGCCCAGAATATAGGGCCAAATGCCAACTTACTCACCTTGGGGGATCTTTGACCTGAGCTGAAACTTCAGTTACACATAGAATCACAATGAGATAAGAGCTGACTCTGTGAAAGATAGCCAGTTTTCACCTGTCAGAACTGACATAGGTTTGAGGGCAGAAGGTAGATTGTCTTTTTTTCCCCAACTTGGTGAAATCTCAGAGTTTCATCTAGTTAAGTATGAGTGGGCTGGCATTTCTCTTTCCCAGATTTCAGGGCTAAAATTCTCCCCTCCCCCATGTTCCTTTAAGTGACGGGAAAAATGTTTCCTTAGATCTGTGTGAAAGAATTTACTGGCAAAAAATGTGCCTCAAATGTGTGTCTTTAAAGTTCGGGAGAACACATTTGGTAAGGTGATCACTTTACAAACATGAGGACTCAAGCTTCTACCCCAGAATCTGCATAAAAAACCAGACCTAGTGCTGTTAGAATCTCAGTTCTAGGAAGTCAGAGACTGGTGACTCTCTGGAACTGGCCTGACCGTCTCTGAGAGAGGGGTTGCTTGCTTTAGAGGAATAATGTTCTGAGTTCAAGCCTAAGAACTCATGTAAGAAATCTGAACATGGGGGTGTGTGCTTGTCACCCCAGTGCTTGGGGAGTCAGAGACAGGAAAATTCCTGGGACTTACTGGCTTCTTCTAGTTCAGCCTAATTTTTGAGCTCCAGCCAGTGACAGATCTTATTGCAAAAAAAAAAAAAAAAAAAAAAAAAAAAAAAAAAAAACAAAAAAAAAACATGGATTGCACCTTTGTTACCCCAAGGTTGTCCTTTGAGCTCCACACAGATGTGCACACAGATGTGCTTGCCTGTACAAATACACACACCCGTGTGACCATGACACACACACACATACACACGCATGCATTAAAAATAGGTGTCATTCTCATAGTGCTTAAAGGGATTTTGGTCTGCTGTTCAGGGGCCATGAAGATCTCTTTTGGGGAACCAACTAGGAATGAAACATGGTGAGAGATGTTCTACTGGAAACTGTGACCAGTAATTAGCACATGTAGCCACTTGGGAACAGTGATCGGGGTTTCTCTCTCACCACCCTCAATGACTACAAAACACCACTAACTTCTGTCATGTGCTACTACTGAAAATTTAATTAATCTGTGAGTGAATTATGGCCCAAGAAACATAGCATTTTATAATCTATTTTAAGTGAGTCCCTCCCTAACAGAAGATAAGATGAAGAAAATGTGAGGTTATAAGAGGTCGGTACATTCACAGTGACGGATGATGTTAAGGGTGATAATTTAACCATCTATCACATTTTTTGTCATCGCAAAAATCATGTCTCCCAATGTATGATGTAAATTAATTTTAGAATTTACATATTTATTAAAAGTTGTATTGAAAACAGCATGAAGTGAACCCTATTTGAATAATAAAATAACTTGTTATTCTACTGGAGATTAAAAATTAAAAATGTGAAATATTTTATTTTCGGGTAATAACCATATAAATTGCTATCTGAATTAGTTAAACCGATAATTAATATGCACCGGAGGGATTGATAGAATATTAAAGATAATTCCTCAGATTCCCATTTTCAGAGATCAAATGAGTTCTCATGATAAAAATCAAAGGAAAGATCAGCAAGGATGTGAGGTCCACGGCTCTTAGCTGGAGCACACATTTGAAGCAGCGCTATAATGGCTTTGTGGGAGGTTCACACGGGAAACCCTGTGCTTTGCCTCTTGCATGAAGAAGCACTTGACTTCATTTAAAGCTTCCTTCCCAGGCACTTGGGGAGATGACTCGGTCTGTTAAGTGCTTGCTGAGCAAGTGTGAGACCCTGCCCTTAGCATCCATGTAAAAATCTGAGCATGGTGACATGTGCCTGTAATCTTGAGGTTGAGATAAGAGGATCTCTGGGGCATGCCTGGTAGCTAGTCTAGCCCAATTGGTAAACTCTAGGTTCAATGAAAGACTTAGGTTCAAAAAAATAAGGTAGAGAATTATGTTGACCTCTGGCCTCCCCATACATGCACACATGTATACTGACAAAACAAATAAACTACTTTTTCAGAGTCCCAAATTGATTTCCCAAAGCCTCTTTGGCTGAATCCCCTCCAGAACCAAAGCTTTCCTTCAGTATAGGACACCAAAAAATGTCACCATGAATCATGGTTGTGTACAGTAGGGCTGGTCACCAGTAAGCATGACTCCTCCTTACTGGAAGGCAATAACCAGAAGGGCTTGGGGCCATAATGGTAGGGTGACAACACACCCCATTTGGATGGATACAAACACTCACTCTAGATAGCCTTCCTCATAAAAGGCCAACTCAAAATTCTGTCCCTGAGGCAGGAACTTCACAGAGAAGCAATGGAGAGATGAAAGGGTTAAAGGGAAGAGCCAGTGAGTTGTGTTGTGTCCTCATTAGTATAATGGAGAAAGAAATGATCCATTTGGTTGAACTGATACCAGGAGATGTTCTCAAATTCCTGGGAGAGGAGAAGAAATGAAAACAGGTATTTTCGATAAGTTTCAGTCTTATTACAGCCTTTTCTTTCCACCAGGGATTCAGCAGGAACTCTTATCATGATGGTTAAGAAAAGAACAGATCCCTCATGAAGTACTCAAAGTGAGAAACATGGTTGACACTGCTTCTGCTAAGCAGAAGTCAGTGCTGCAGATAGACACAGCTGAAACCTGACACTCACATGGCAACTATGTCTCTCCATGCCATGAGCACTGGTTGTTAATCACCCTGGACAAAAGCATAACCTCAGAATCCTTCTCAACAGGCTATTCTTGGCGTTTGAGATGACAGGTGTCTAATTTCCTTGCTTATGTGTGTGCATGCTTTGTGCATGCTTGTATATGTGCACACACAAGAGTGTGTGTGTGTGTGTGTATGTGTGTGTGTGTGTGTACACCAGAGACACATGCTTGTTGCTGTGTGTAGCAAATATGAGATATGGAAACTTGGAGTCACTTCTCCTTCTTCTAATATCCATGGGGCTTCTAATAACTGGCTGTTGAATGAAGCTTGGAGAGATAGACAGCTAAGTGGATAAAAGCACTTGCCATGTAAGTGTGAGGGCTGGAGTTCAGACCTGGACCCTGCAAACCTGGACCCTGGAGCACACGCCTCTAGACCTAGTGTGTTTATGAAGAGATGGGAGATGGAGACAGGAGAATCCCAGCTCATGGGTCAGCTAGCCTGGTGAAAAACAAGAGAGACCCTGCCTCACACAAGTCCAAAGGCAAGGACTGACACATGGAATTTGTCCTCTGAGCTCCACATGCGCACTGTGGGATACACACACACACACACACACACACACACACACACACACACACACACACACGTAAGTTTAAACATGCCTATTTTTTCCCTCAGGTTCGTTCTCCCTTCCCTTATTTTCCTCTGCATCATCAGAACTACATTTCCTAAGCTCAGTTTCTTTCTGACTGCTGAAGAGGCTCAGCCAATAGGAGGCAATGACAGAAGTCTGAAAACAGAAGAGAGAAGTAAACAAGGGTCTCTTCTTATCTCTGGCCTGAGATGCTCCAGGGAGCACTGTCACTCTCTACCTACTGCCAGGGAGCCCTTGCTGCATGGGTTTGACTCTCATTGGATTTTCATGCCATTTCATCACCGTCCTTCCATCTGAGAAATAGTTGTGCGTTCCTGCTTCTCTAGGCTCTAGATCACAGGGGTTCCCTGTTAAATGCCTCAGCTTATCATTTACTTAACTAAGCAATGCCTTGTATTAAATTCCATCTGGTCAAATACCTGAGATATTTTCCTTCCATGCTAGATCCTGACCAATAAAACCAAGAGACCTAAGTTCCATCTGTTCTCTTCCAATTATATCCCAAATTCAGTCGTTTATTGCTGCTAATCATTCTTTGCCTGGATGACCTCAGTGGTTCCCTAGCTATGGCTCCAGTCTGAGTTTCTGTTAGTTTATTCTCCACAATGAGAACATCTACACTCCTTAGGAGCTGGAAATCAGAGCACACCATTCCCATGCTCACAACCTTCCCATAGTTTCCTTTACTTAGAATGAAATCCAGCATTGTTAGCCCAGCCCACAAGGTCCTACACAACTGGGTCCTTTTCCATCTGACTTTCCTTTCTTCTGTCATTCAGCTTTACTGTCTGCCTGATAAACTCCTCCTCGAAGAGCCACATTCAATGCTCTGATCAGTTCAAAATTTTGTTCAAGTGTTTCTTTCTCAGAAAGACCTTCTTCAATTACTCTCTGAATCTGAGGGAGCTAGTCACATTGAGCTAACATGAGGAAGCAAAGAGCAATGCATGCTGGTGCTCAGATAGCTCCTTGCTGTAGAGTCCAGGATCCTGCTGGTGGAATGGTGTTTCATTGTTAGGGTGAGTCTTTCCACCTCAATTAACCTAATCAAGACGATTCCTCACAGGCTTACCCAAAGGCTAGTTTCTTAGGTAGTTCTAGGTCCCTGTCAAATTGACCATCACAATGTTCAAGTTCCTTATAAAATACTGCACCATTTTTTTTCAAATCTTTTCTATCCATGCTTGTTTGAATTTATGGATATAGAATGCACAGATATGGAGACCAACAATAAACATCTATTTTATTATCTTCATTGCTAAAATAAAGTCAGGACTTTTATTTAAAAGAAAACACTTGCTTTATTTGCAATGCTATGAACGATACCCATTAAGTAGTATAAACTGTATAAATTGTCTTGAGTCGATGAATACTAAGTGATAAACTTATATCACACTGTGAAAAACAAGAGTTACTGAGAAATAATTAGCAGTAGTGTTAGAATAAGAACAATCATGTAAACATCTAATTAAGTCAATACACATATTTAAAATTGAAAATGGGCATTACTCATTTGTTCTGCCTCAAGTTAATGAAATGGGTTCTGAGAGGTGAGCATATCTTTATTTCCTGCATTTCATATATTTAATTATTTATTTGCAAGGATAAAGACAAAGAGAGTGAGAAGAGAAGAAGAGAAGGAGGAGGAGGAAAGGGAGGAAGAGAAGGAAGAAGAGGAGAAGGTATGGGTGCTGCAGGGCTTCCAGCCACTGCAAACAAACTCCAGATGCTCCACCGTGCATCTGGCTTCCCATGTGTATCAGGGAATTGAACCACGTTTGTTAGGCTTTGCAAGCAAGCACCTTAACCACTGAGCAATCACTCCAGCCCTTCCCTTTCATGCACTGCTCCTTGGCACCTATTGTGGTTTAAAAGTAAAATGTCCCCCATAGTCTTACATGTTTGAACACTTGGTCCCCATCTGGTGGTGCTGTTTGGGAAGGTTGTGGAACTTTTAGGAGGTAGAGCCTTCATGGAGGAAGGGGAATACTGGGGTGAGCCTTGAGGTTTGATAGCCCAGCCCACTGCCTGTTTGCTCTCTACTTTTTGACTTTGGCTGCAGTGTGAAGAGGAGGCCTGCCTTGCCTTCCCTGCTCTGGTGGAAACTATCCTCTTGGAACTGCAAGTCAAAATAAACCCGTTTCTTTCTTAAGTTGCTTCTGGCCAAGTACTTGTTACAGCAAGGAGAAAGTGACTGATACCGTATTTGACTTTAGCATATTTGCAGATGATGTGGAAATACTACTTGAAACTCGCCAAATGTACTAATGTGGCCAAAAAGCCTATGGGTGAATCTCTTTTGTTTGCTTGTTTTGATTACCTCAGTTAGAAAAAGATGTCTTTACTATCCATGTGTATCCAACTATTTCTTCTGGACCCAAATTACAACCAAGAATGGTTAACTCTTAAGATAAATAATAGTGATGGACTCCCAAAAACTTATGTCACAGCTGGTTTCTTCCTCCTGAAATCAAAGCTGTTATGAATTCCTTTATCCTATCATCTTCTGCTTTTTAGCCTTGGTTTATTTTATGGGTTCAACTGGGTCCCTTCAAAAGCCATGTTGAAGGTTTAGCTCCCTCATCCCAGTGACTTTACTTGGAAATAAGGTCATTACAGATGTAATTAAGATGCAAGTTAAAGGGCTGGAGAAATAGCTCAGTTAGTAAAGTCCTTGTCTTATAAGCATGAAGACCTTAGTTCAATCCATGGCACCCATGTAAAAACGGGTGGGGAGGTAGAGGTAGATGGAACCCTGGGCTTGCTGGCGAGTCAGGCTAGCCTATCTGGGGTGAAGGGTGTCTGAGGAATAGCACATAAGGTTGTTCTCTGGACTCCAGAATCAAATGCATACATGTGCATACCCACATGTGCACACAAACATATACCCCCCACACATGTGCCTGGACAAAGATATAAGTTTAAATGGATCATATCAGAGTAGGGATGGGTCTCTCTATGCTCTATTGCTGATACCATTATAGAAAGACAGGAGTCAAAGATCCCCAAGAGACAATCCACAATGAGAATCACACAGAGAGGGGGATGCCCTGTGAAAACAGTGCCACGAGGCAAGAGACTGAATTTGTGCAGCTGCATTCCAAGGGTCACTGAGGACTGCTGGCCACCAGCAGAAGCTAGGAGAGCCAGGACCACCCTACTGACCCACTGCTTTCAAACACTCAGTACACAGACATAAAAATAACTGTCTTTTGGCTTTCATGCCCTCCAGTGTCTGGTAGTTTATTAATGTAGTCATAAGAAATGAGCATAGCTTATCATTATGACACTTATCCTATAACAGGACACACTGTGTGACAATAAACTTCCAGAGATTTTAATTGTATATACATGAGGGTTTCTTTTTAAATGATGGGAAGAAGAAAGACAAATTTTGTGGCCTTTCCCTTCTTGGCCTTCTTTTTTCTTTATTAAACAGAAATAGGATTCTTGTGTGTGTGTGTGTGTGTGTGTGTGTGTGTGTGTGTGTGTGTGTGTGTACGTTTAACTACCATTTGAAATTATGATGTAATTAATTTTATAAAATTTTTAAAAAATGCTTCATTTTAAAAGGAAAAGTCATCAGAAAGGAAATCAAGATATATTGAGTGTGTCAGGGAACAAGGCCTGGTGGCTCATGGGAAGTTTCTTTTGATGCCCACACTGAGATAGTTGTGGTGACTTCCTGTTGGTATGTTGTGGCCCTGTCTCCTTGTTTGGTTCACTCCAGAGGTGATGGAAAAACTGTAAGCAATGTTCTCTTGCAACTGTGTACTTGATCCAAAACTCTTTTTTGAAAAATTTATCCTCTATGTTTTATTTTCTTTAAAAATAAATGCAAATTCAATTACCTAGTAAAAATTGAAAATGCTGGATTTAGGCCCAGGAATCTACTTATAGCTAGAGCTTCTCCCTGCGCAATGCCAGGGGAATACACCTGGTGAGCTGTGCATATAAATGGTTTAACATTCTGTTCTTGCTCAGGGAGGCTATCTAAACAAGTGATTCAGTCAAACTCACACCATCTGGCATGATGAACACCGTATGACCAACTCCTTATTTTAATACCTTTTCTAAAATCAAGTAAACTGTTTATTGGCTTCTTAGAGAGTCCCTGTTGGATTATGAAAGTTATAAATTGTTTTTGAAAATGCCAGAATGAATGATATCCAAATTTCTGTAGAGCAAGAAATAAGTAAATAAAATAAATTTTAAAAAATGAAAAAGAACTCCTGTGTGAAGATTTACATTTTCTCTCTCCACCTCTAGAAGAGCCCTGGCCTTGGTCCTTTCTGGCTGCTATAACCTTACCCCTAAACTATGTCTGTCACTTTTGAACATATTTCTTGAAGTTCTGGAAGCTAGGGAGTAAAAGATCAAGTTGCCAGTAGATTGTTTCATAGATGCCTTCTTGTCCCTGTATCTTCAAAGGGGGAAGCTGGGTGCAAAACAACTGAGCTCTCTTGGATCTCATGTGTGTGTGTGTGTGTGTGTGTGTGTGTGTGTGTGTGTGTGTGTGTGTGTTCATCCGTGTATGCAGGTACATGTGTACATTTGAGGTTAGGGGACAACTTCAGGTGCTGTTCCTTAGGTGCCTTCTACCTTTCCTGAGATAAGATCTCTCACTGGCCTGGATATCTCCAATTAGGCTAGACTGGCTGGCTAGTGAGTCCTAGGGATTCATTCGTCTCCACTTCCCCAGTAGTAGGATTATAAATACATGCCTGCATTTTTTATTTTTCACATGGGTTCTGGGGGTCAATCTCAGATCCTCTTGCTTGTAAGGCACACAGTTTACCAACTGAATATTCTCCCCAGTCCTCTGGGGTCTTTTTAAAAGGGACACTAATCCCATTCATGAAGGCTCTACTCTCAGGACCTAACTACCCAACTCTCAAAGACCACACTTCCAAATACCATCATATTAGGGATTAGATCTCAGGATACAAATTTTGTGGGGGACTAAGAATCCAGTTCATAGCAATCAGTCATGAATAGATTTATAAACCCATGTCTGTCAACTGTATGATTATGATGAATGAAGAAATCTCTTCTTTAAATGGAAAAGGCCACTAGTCATCCTCTTAGAGAAGAGCCCAGCTCTGAACACCAGCAGAGAGGGAGTGACACCTAGCTCAGAGATGGCAAAGACAACTCCAGGATTCTCGAGACATCAGAGCCCATGCTCTGAAAAAGTTCTGTTTGGAGTATGTATTATGTATGTATGGTGGGCATGCCATGTGGGCATGCATGTTTGAATATGTTTGGGTACATGTGTGTGCATGCACATAAGAAGGAGAGAGGTCAACACATCAGGTGTCTTAAGACATAACTATCCACCTTAGGTTTTGAGGCAGCGTCGCTCATTGAATGTAGAGCTCACTGACTCAGCTAGACTAGCTTAGTCAGCATGGGCCAGGGATCTTCCTATCTCTACAGTCCCAGTGCTGGGATTATAGGTTCCTCCCACCATGCCCAGATTTTACATTCATGCTGGGGGTCATGTTGCCATTGTCCCAGCCTGGAGCCCAGGGTTTTTATGTGAGAAACTCATGAAACTAAAATCCTTTTATTCTTTCGTTGATTCCTGGCCATGCCTGCTACCTTGTGCCCTAAAAACATCCCCAAATAAATGATATTTCCCAGAAATCCTCAGTGGGATTGCTTCTTTCTACAGGAAATGTATCTATCAGTCTTAACTCCATTGACTTTTTACCTTTGGGGCATAAAGGCAAGAGTGAATTCAAAATAGAATCCTCAGTGGTGTGCCTTCTAATATAAAATTGTGCCTGTACTTGAAATGGTTCATACACAGATTCTTCTTTGCTGTTCTCATTGATGCTAAGCAGGCCACAGTCACACATATGCATGAAATTGCATTCTGTATTTGACAACTTTTTTGGTGTTCTTAAAATTTGTTTTTATTTTTTTATGTGTGTGCATATACGAGAGAGAGAGAGAGAGAGAGAGAGAGAGAGAGAGAGAGAGAGAGAGAGAGAGAGAGAGAGAGAGATCAAGGCCAGATGTGGGCTCTAGAGATTTGAACTTGGACACTCTCAGGCCCACTAAGACCCTCATTCTGGCACAGTGCATGCTCACCCACTGAACAATCTCTTCAGCCCCTTTTGTTCTTTGCAGTACTGGGGATTGAACAGAGCTCTGCCCACAGCCCTTCACTAGGATAAAACTGCCTAGACTTGACCTTTCCAGCACAGAGTTGTCTGTAAATGGAGTCTCCCATGCCTGTCCTGGAGCTGAGTGGCTCAGCAGAATGGAGGAGTTGTCTTGTAGACAGGAAGTCGCCTGACTCCAGAGCTCATAAGTTTCCACTGGCGTCACTAGCAGAGTTACCTGGATTCACCAGCCATCCAAATAGACAGAAGAGAGGCAATGGAAACTTCCTACACTCACTACTGACCGATTCCATTAGCCATGTCTAAGAGAAGACAGTCCAAGGGTGAGGCAGGACAGAGCCCAGGGAGGGAGATGGGCCCCAGCCCCCATGCTGCCCATAACAGTACCTTAAAGGACACTCCCCTTGGAAGAACTGGCCCTTATGGCTATGTGTTCAGATGTGTTAATGAATGGGGAACAGTTAGGACCAAACACTTGAATTTACATTCTATTTTTGTGGTTGAACTATTTAAATTTCATAGTTGAAACTTATAAATCCTCCAATCATCTTCCAGGGAGATGTTATATTAAATAACATTTTCTATTGTGAAAATATATAATTTTCTTTAAAAAAATGAAAGTAGGGCTGGAGAGATGGCTTAGCAGTTAGGACATTTGCCTGCCAAGTGGAAGGAACTGAGTTGGATTTCCCAGTACCCATGTAAAGCCAGATACACAAGGTGGCACATATGTCCTTTGCATTGGCTGGAGGCCCTGGAACGCCCATTCTCTCTCTGTCTGCCCCTCTCTCTCTTTGTCTCAAATAAATAAATAAAACATTGTTTTACAAATGAGTTTATCAGGGAAGATAAACATAAACAGGAAAAAATAAAACCACCTAGCATTCCTGTTTCTTGTGGAGCCTCTCCTCGCTGACCTGTCTCCTGAGGAGTCTCTGGGTCCTGTCTTTTCCCCAATGTCCAGAAGGAATTTAAATGCATTTACAATGACATTTTTCATTTTGAAATGATCTTTTTTTTCCTCAGACTTCAAAAAAACTAGAAAATGACTTTTCATTTGAATAAGAGTTGAAATCCTTTGGGAAAATGAAAGAATTCAAGAAATATAGAGACATGGCTGTTTCCAAGGAAGAATTTTTTTTTTTTTTTGGTTTTCAAATTAGTTGTTAGGGAAAACATTTTCTTCCCATCAAACTTTTACTTTCCCTTCTTTAAAAGTGATTAATCATAGCTGTGTAGGTTTGGTTTTCTGCCTGCTTGTTAAAAAGGATAGGAACAGTTGCTTCGAACTTTCACGAGTAAATTGTCATTTTGTGCCTTTTATTAGCCTGCATTTCAGATTGTACATTGAGAGAGCTCAGTCCTTCCTGAGATGCTGGCTGCTGGTGAGAACATGGTAATGAGCTCTTCCGACCATGTCTTTATGAACTGACAATAAATCCCAAAGACAAAACAACTTCCGACTGTAAATGAGCAGGACAGAACCGTTTTGTCAATGAATCAGATGGCTCACACATTTCAGAGTCTAGCCTTAACACTGTCTCACCTGTTCATCACTTTCTGCTTAGATTTATTTTTTTCTCTTTCTTGGTGTTGTGAATATGATGTATGTGTGTACAGGAGTGCATGTGACACAGGATGTGTGTTTTGAGGACAACTTTCAGGTGTCAGTCCTTACCTACCTTGTTTGAGGCAGGGTCTCTCATTGTTCACCTCTGGATTTGCTGGGCAGGCTAGTTGGCCAGTGAGCATCCAGAGGGTGCTCCTGAGTTTCCCTCCCTTCTCACTACAGACATGCTGGGATCACAGACACTTGTGCACAGCTTCAGGCTTTACCTGTGTTCTGGGGATGCAAACTCAAGTACTCACACTTGAGTAGCAAGCACTTTATCCACTGAGACATCTCGCCAGCCATCCCCTCCCTTGCTTTGAATGTTTGAAATTAGGTCTTACGTCTTCCTAAGTAGTTCTCACTGGTCTGGAACTTGCTACTATATAGTCCAGGCTGGTCTCCACCTTGGAGTAATCTTCCTGCCTTATTCTCCAGAGTGCTTGAATTACAAATGTGAGCCCCCCAAATTGCATGTTATTTTTTTATTCTTAAAAATCAAAGTAGTACAGAGACTTAGCCATATAGTTCTGTAGAACTGGCTAGAGTTCCGTGGGTGGAGTGTCTGCCTAGCATGCAGAAAGCCCTGGAATTCCTAGCACTGCAAGGATAGGATATAGTGGTGCCCAAGTGAAATCCTAGTACCTGGGATTTGGAGGCAGAAGGGCCAGAAGTTCAAGGTCATCTTAAGAACATAGGGATATTGTATTTGAGGCCAGTGTGGCCTATGTGAGACACTGTCTTCAAGAATAAATAAATACTCAAAATACAGAATAAAAGCTGGGTGTGGTGGCACGCCTTTAATCCCAGCACTCAGGAGGCAGAGGTAGGAGGATCACCATGAGTTCAAGGCCACCCTGAGACTACATAGTGAATTCCAGGTCAGCCTGGACTAGAGCGAGACCCTACCTCAACCCCCCCCCCAAATACAGAATAAAATATACAAAAGGTGGCACTACAAATGGTGCCCAATTTCAGGGAAATTCTAATTTAAATGGACAACCTGTGTTTTCATTTGAAAAATGTGGTAATCCTGTGGAGAGATGCAAAGAATGGACAGGGCTGAGAGGCACATTCCCATTGTAACCCTGCAGGTGCTGGTAATGACAGAAGTGGAGCATGGTGGGGGGTTGGGGTGGGACTAAAGGAGTAAGGTGACATCTGGGACCATCCACAAACAGGTCTGTTTCACTAATTTATTCCCTTCACAGTGTTGTGCTTATGGCATTTAAAATATGTTTTTAATTTATTTGCCAACAAAGAGAGAGACAGAGAGAATGGATGCACCAGGGAGCAAGTGAACTCCAGACACACGCTCCACTTTGTGCATCCGGCTTTATGTGAGCACTGGAGAATTGAACCTGGGTAATTAGGCTTTGCAGGCAAGTGCCTTAACTGCTGAATCACCTCTCCAGCCCTGCTTATTATGGTTTTTAATGTTTTAATAGTTATCAAAGATTTACAAGTCTCTGATCTAATCCAGTTGCTTTTTTCCAGATGAGAAAACTTCAGCCTCAGAGGAGATCTGGCTTTGCTGAGTTCTCATAGCTGATTGGCTGGGGGGCCATGACATGCTCTTTCCCCTTTGATTGGCTGGGGGCCATGACATGCTCTTTCCCCTCTGATTGGCTGGGGCCATTCCTCTAGCCAGCTGCTGTTGCTATTCGGATGGCTTTTTCCCGTTTGTATTTTGGTTTTGGTTTTGAGTGCTATAGTTTAGGATTAGACGTGAATAAGTGTGGAAAAGTGCTGGAAACATGTATGTTTAACATGTCCCCAAGGGCATGCCAGACCTCTTTACAAGGATGAGGGAAGATGCAGTTGGTTTGGGTGCTCAGGGAGCTGACAGGGAGGGGGAAAAGCAAGCATGTTGCTGTCCATAGAAACGCCCTTTCTTTCCTTCTGTGCCTTGTTCCTTGCATAATCTGACCATATTAAAACTCTTCTCTTGGATCTCAGAGATAAAAATGGTGAGGTCAGGAGGCAGTTCTGGATTCCCAGAAGCAACTGGAGGGAACCTGGAACGTACCCTAAATTTCCCTTTGGAAAGTTAAAGGAGTGAGGACTGTGCATGGAAAATGCCACAGAACGACTGGGTTTTTTGTGCCCTGATGTGATTCATAATGTCTGGTTTTTTTTTGAAAAACGGGCTCAAATTTTCCTCAATTAAGTGAACTGTATAAGAATTCTAAAGATTCAGGGAATAAAAGAAGGTGTCTTTCCATTCCAGGGGGATAAATGTACATCCATGTAATGAGGGTGGGTTGCCACTAACAGAGTTCCCAGGCTAGCACTGGGTAGAGTGGAGGAAGCAGACGTTGCAGTGATCTGCCTGGGTCAGCACGACAGCATTTGTGATGGATGGGGTGGGGGGAGCTGGGTGCAGAGAGACAGCTGCTTCTTGACCCTCTTGGGGGCTCATTGTAACAGCTGGGACTCGTAACAGCTGGTGAACACTGGAAGCTTTCACCCGCTGTACTTCCCCCATGAGTCTGGACCTCAGTATGCCAAAGAATTGGACAAACTTAAATAAAGAGCATTTATTTATTACCCACGTTTATTCATATCAGGGTACATTTAGAGGAGTTGGGAGTAGGATTGGGAAGGCAGCCCTCCACCACGTGGTTTGGGAGATTCACAAGGGAATTGTGAAAAGTGCACAGAATCACCAAAAGTGAAGAAATAACACACATATTAAATAAAGAGAAAGAAAATCTCCCCTCCTTCCCCTCTCTCAGATCTCAGATCCTGCCAGTGGCCAGATGGGGGTCACAGGGGCTGGGGTGTGTGTGAAGGGGAGAGACTCACCATCTGGATCCAAGCCTACAGCAGTCAGGAATAAAAAAAAAAGAGCATGTTCCAAGCTTGAACTTGGATTTTTAAAGTTTTTGCTGGAGGGTGGGGCAAGACCCCAGCCAGGGAGGAGTTTTTGACATGAAGTCACTGTCAGAGGCCACACCCTGTCTACCAGTCTACCTATGGGGGAGGGTCTTCCTCTTAACCTTTCTCATAATGACTCAGATATGGAAATGCACTTTGGCTGCTTCTCCCTCCTTCCAGGTGATGGGAAAAATGTAATCAGTTGGCCTTGGGATGGGGAAAGAGGAAAGCTAGCCACAGACAAGTCTGGGGAGATGGCTTAGGCCAAAGCGTGTACTGTCCAAGTGTGGTGACCAGAGTTCAGATCCCCATGACTCATGTAAAACTGATGTCATGTCAAATCAAGCACCTGTAATCCCAGTGTGCCTATGGCGAGACATGAGGTGGGGCCAAGAGAGTCCTCTGAAGCCTACAGGCCTGGCAGTGGTGAGCAACAACAGAGTCTTCCCCCAAATAAGGTGATGGATGAGGACATCTGGTTGTCCTTTGACCTCTACATGTATGCTGTGCTATATGTGCATGCACAGTTACATATATGACCATACACATATCATAAGCACATGCAAAGATAACAAAGATAACTATAAGTAAATAACTAAGGTATAAACTGGTCAACCCGGAGGGGCAAGAGAGCTCCAGGGATATGCTGACCTCCTGCCAGGAGTCTTGAATCCCAGCAGCATCTGAGATTCACACATACAGGGTGAATTGCACTCTGCTCACACCTTTTGCAGAGCACACACTGATTTTTAGACAAGGGCCTTTTCTTCATCACCTCCCTTCTAGACTTCTGTCATGGTCACCAAGCCCACGCTCCTCGCACCCTAGGGTTTCCTGATAAAGCGATTGCTTCTGAATAGCTTGAAACCCCAAACCTCATCATTTCCTTCCTTTTTGATTCAAAGAACCCCTGGTAGGAATCTCTGCATTATAGGGTAATTTTTAGGATTTATAGTCTGAGTTACTTAACATTTGAATATAGTTAATTACTATTAATTACTAGGTTATCTACAACATGGTGTAAACTGAATTAATTAAATCACTGAGCTTGTAAATCAAAAAGTGCATGCATACACACACACATGCACACGTGTGCATGCATGGGAGCTCGAGCACACACAGACATTTCTTTTCAGTATGGTCACTTTGAAATATCTATGAAGTTATTTCTGATAATTTATTTTGGAAAGGCAGTGAGAGCTGTAGTCATTCCAACTCCACCAATGAATCGCAGGCCTAAGGCTGATATCCCAGCAAGAGATGAACTTCCCCAGACCCATCGTGTAGACCCCAAGTGAAACACTTGAGACAGTGCTGGGGCAAGAAAGAGACCTATATCCACAGCCAATCAGTCATCCCAGGTTAAGTCAGCGAGACAGACACCAACAACTTCCAACACAACTTAAAATAGAAGCACAGAGACTCTTAAGGTCACAACAACAACAATGAAACAGACTTAAAACTCACCCTCCATGACTCAGGGAACTGAGCAGAAGAGGGGGCAGAAAGATCGTAAGAGCCATGGTGGGAGAGATTACCCAGAGACATTACCCCCCTCAGCTACAATTCATAAAGGAGGGGGCAACCTTGATGCCTCCTGTGCTGTCCGTAACCTCTTGCCACATGGACTGATCCAGTGTGCCCACCGAGGAGGATACCCAGTGGATTGGGGACAGGGGGGAGGGAAATGGGAATATAAGCACAATATTTACTCAATCAATGTATCTAATTTTGGGCAAAAAGATAAAATTAAAAAATATTTTGGAGTCTTCATTTGCAGTCACTTTCAGAATTGATTTCATTACTTTACTCATTACTTTACATTCATAGTTTGTTTTTGACCTCAAATAGTATGACTGCCTAAAAATGCTAGCGTTACTACTAGAGTTACAATTAAAAATGAAACAAGACTAGTGAGCAGGGTTGTGTGTCTACTTCCATGTTCAAAACCCAAATGAAAAGTTGGTAGAGTATGGGACTAAACTAGTAGGTTTTTGTTTGGGTGGGTATAACAGACAGGAGCTGTAGAGTCCAGGCTGTTTAAAAGCAATGGTTACAATGACAAGCCAGGGAGACCCTGAGACTGGGCGATGGCTGGGTGGATAAATGCCTCCAGCACTCACATAAAATGCCAGGCATCATTGCACCTATGATCCAGTGCCAGGGAAGTGGAGACAGGGATTGTCTGGGGCTCCCTGGAGAGCTAGTCAAGGTGAATCAGTGAGATCGAAGTGCAGGGAGAGACCCTGTCTCAAACACTGAAGTGGAGAGTGTCTGAGGAAGTCTGCCTGGGCACACGCGCGCGCGCGCACACACACACACACACACACACACACACACACACACAATAGTGGGAATAAAGAACGGGTATGTGGACATGAGGGAGGGGTATGTGAAGCCATAACACATTCATAGAATCAACTTCAGGATATTCCATTCTAAGGACTGTTGACTGAAAGTATCAGAGAATGTGAGCCTGGAAAGGGGAAGGTACCCAGAGGGAAAGTTGGAAACTGAGGCTGTAGATGTTGCCTTGGTTATTGGTGGGGACAGGTAGAAGATAAGACTTCAGCCTTGGTCAAAATACTATGAGAGGATTCAACCATAATGAATTTTTAAATACACAAGTATTTATTGTATTATAACACTACAAATATTGATATTAATAACAATAAGTAAACATTTATTCTTATAGCATATCCCCTTATGCTTTATTTATTTTGATATCCCGAAAGCTTAACATTATATTTATTCGAAATAAGTTCTCAATACATGTTTGTTGAATGAATGAGTAAATGAGTCAGTAATCCAGTTGGTCCATATTTTATGGCTATTTCAATTGACTGAGAAGGAAAAAAAATCTAATTTGTTCAGTATGGTGTTCATGTTCCCTTAAAGAAAGCAAATCTTCACCTGGGGTGAATTTGGCTTTTGGAACATTCATAATCCTGACTTCAAGTTAGCTAGATACAGATCCATTTCTCTAGTCCATTCTATCCCCTTTCTGTTTATAATCGCAACACTTACTTACCCATGGTTCCTCTGAGCTGAGGGCCGTGCTTTTTATTTCCCTCAGGAAACAGAAGACAGCAGAAGAGAATTCTGACAAAGTCCTGCTCTTATCTCAAAACATCTGCCCATAAGTGGATGAGCAACTATCTTCCCAAGGACAGCCCCATGGCTTTTCAAAACGCATAGAATCAGGTTTCCCCTTCCTTAACCGGGCTTCTTCTACCAGCTTTCGATGTGTGGTAATTCCTTCCACCTTTAAAGAAATTCTTCAGTGACCCATTTATCTATACCCTTTTATAGCAAAAAAAAAAAAAAATCCTTGAAAGATTTATCTACTTCCTATCTCTAATCCATCTCTCTCTCCTAGCTCTTGAGGTCTTCCCCAATTAGATAGCATCTGTGCTACTGGAACGATGTTCCCATCACTCTGCTGATAAGCCTCTTGGCAACATCCCCAATGACCTGACGGTTCCTCCAGAGGGTAATCCTTAGATCGTACAGGACTTGGCCTGTCAGATCATTTGATAGATTTCATCTGCTCTGCCACCTTGGGAATTCTTTCATCATCATAATCTACTTTTGAAAGTTTAGTCAAGTTTAAGATGTAAGTTGTTATGCAAAGCAGCAGTGGGTATGGAATTCTGAAATGAAAAGCGTTCCCTTCTATAAGAGAAACCTATAATGGACTAAAAGGAGGGCTTGCCATGAAAATACATGCTGCCTACATTATAGCACAGAATTCTGACAGCAGAGAAGAACCTTACACTCCATCTAAAGCAACAATCCTATTTGATAACCAAGGATGTCAAAACCCAGAGAAAAGAACTGATTTCTCCACTGTGTCAGAAGACCAGAGTTGGGTCTAGAGCTCTAGAACTTTCTACCTGAAGAACATATTCCAGGGTCTAGATGTTGATTACACACACACACACACACACACACACACACACACACACACACACACACAAATGTCTTATGCATGCAGATATTTTTGATAAATCTCTTTTTTGTTTGTTTGTTTTCGGTGTTGAGGTAGGGCTGCACTCTAGCTCAGGTTGACCTGGAACTCTGAAGTTTTGGCCTGGAACTCACGGTAAACCTTAACCTCCCCCTCTGGAGTGTTGGGATTAAAGGTGTGTGCCACTATGCCCGGCTTAAAGAACTGTTGAGCTGAGTGATAAAAGTGAGTGTTAGGAAAAGCTCAGACATTCTGGTGTCTGTCTTCTCCTTGCTGGTCAAGAATCAAGGTCATCTTTCAGTACTGGAACAAAAGGACTTCAGGAAGCATAAGGATTAGCAGAACTGTCTCAATGGAATAGTCATCATTGCTGGCCACTTCCTGCTCTGCTTGAGGATGGAGACTGGATATGGGGATTAGGAAAATTTAGGTCTAATTCTGGCTACCTCCGTGGCCTTTGGTGTTTCCCTCATATTAATAAATCTCTTCAGTGCTTGGGGCTGAAGCTGTTTGGACTGACCCATGCTGACTATAGGCTTGGCTTCTAGATTTAGCTCCTCCTCCATGAACCAATTAGTCCTGGGGCTTTGTGCCTGTGTGCATTCTCCTTATCTGTCTAGTCTCCTAGCTGGCTCCCTAGATGGGATAACTGGACTCTCTCATCTGTGGTATTTGTCAGGCCCATTACCATTAAATTGGGCTTCTGGTTCTGCCTAGAATAACAGCTACTTCCTGGGGTCTGAGAGGACACAAAAGAAGAAATTAGCAAATGGGAGAGGGTAAGAGTCTCATAAGTCAGAAGGGAAGTAGCTTAAATCCAAAGCACCTGGGGGAGAAGAAACCAAGAAGAGAGAGCAGGAAAAGAATGCCACTGTGGGAAGGGGTGCTTGCTCCTAGGCACGAAGCCCAGCCCTGAGCTCCATCTCGAGCATGGCTGCACATGCTTGGAACCCAGTGCTGAAGTGGGTAGAGACAGCAGGACAGCTAGGCTCCTGGATTGGGCAGTATAACCCCAAAACCAAGAGCTCCAGGTTCAATAAGAGACTATCTCAGTGGGAGAGTGAGCAAAAAGAACTCCTTACTCTTCCAGTGATCTGTCTGCACATGTGTGCACACAGGGAGCATGCACCTGTACCTACATACATGCATATAACACAGACACACACACACAGAGAGAGACACACACACAGAGACACACACACAGTATTGTTACATTTGGGCTTAATCCACTAATAGCAACTGGCTAAAAAGAATATAAAAGGCCTACAGATATATCTGGCTTATGTGATGGTTAGTTTGGGGGGAGTCCTGACATTACTAAGGGATATGCATACAGCTGGTATGGCATTCTTTCTGAATAGGTCAGTGAGAACATGAGGAAGGACTTGGCATTTGAATGGGGGGATTTGTCCTCAATGTGGGTGAGTTCTAGCTAATTGGTCAAGAGCTTCCCTAGAACAAAAAGACAGGGAGGGAAAGTTTGCTTTTATTCTTAGGGCTGAGAGTTCCTCCATCACCTGCACTTGGATATTAGAACTCCAGGCTCTCAGGTTTTTGGACACTGGGACTTGTACCAATGGGGCCAGGTTCCTAGGCCTTTGGCCTTCAGACTGAAAGCTTCCCTGGTTCTAAAACCCTTATCCTAGCACTGAGCTATGTGGATGACCTCCTTAGTTACCCTCCTTACAGATAGCCAATGAGAAACTTATCAAACTCAATTCCTCAATAACCACACATCCATCCACCCATCTGTCCATCTACCCATCCATCCCGGTTTAGTTCTGTCTTTCTGAAGAACTGCAACCATGGCAACCTGTAACTAGTAGGAATGTGGTACTTCATACAGTTGAAGAGTCTAATCTACTCTTGATTCTAAGAACAACAGAAATTGACACACACACAAAGAACCAAAACCCTTTTTATTCCATCAGAAATTATGTTTAACCTTTGGAATTTTTCTGGAATTTTAGAAGTCTCAAATCATGCTACTTTATAAAATGATTTCCATAGCTAGGAAGTGAGACCCAGAGCCTGATTACACTTAGCAAGCAGGATGCAAGTGACCTATACCCCCAACTCCATGCTATGTTTAATAGTCACCCTTTCTTGGAGTCATTTTTATAAAAAAGAGGGCTTTAAAAAATTGGCTTTCAGATTCTCACAAATGGATTCCTCACCATCTAATGTCCATGACACAGTATGGTCAGCGAACTAAGCTTTGCCCTTTTGTACTAATGTTATTTATTTAATGTAATGAATGACCATGAAATTATTGCTGACTGCAAGAACCAAATCTTTTATTTGCTTACATCTACCCACCAGCTCTCCTTATATCTCATCCTATATACAAAAGTAACCACTATGATAAATCCTGATGTTATCAGTTCTCACTTTCTTAGGGAATCTTATCACATATATAGTTTTGCCTAGAAAATATGCTGCTTAATTTGTTACTGAACTTTATAAAAAAGTTATCATACTGTTTATATTATCTGGGACATGTTTTACCCATTTTTTATGTTACTAAGAATTCTACACAATTGAAGGTAGATATGGTTTTTCCTTTACAGTATCATATAAGATTGTTATCATAGGCATGTATCACCATTTATTTTGTATTATCCTAACAATGAGCATTCTGGAAGCTTCTGGATTTTTTATTGTTATGAAATGTCTGATTTAGTTCAAGCCTCCAGGGATCCTTGTTCTAGAGAACATCACAACAGCATATTTCTAAGAGTAGAATCAAGCATAAAGGAGCCAAGAATGATCACCTTAGAAGACAAGGCCAAGTTCTTTTCTAAGATGATTAGGACAATTTATACTCTCAATGTAAAATGCAAGAGACTACATGACATCATCACATTTTTACATTTTTTGTCACATAGTTATAAGTGATATGTCAATGCTATCTTCATAAAAAATTACTGATCATTAATTTAATTGAGCACCTCTTTAATCATTTTTATTCATTTTCTGGTCTTTAAAATGCCTTCTCAGGACTGGAGAGATAGCACCGTGGATAAGGAGCTTGCCTGTAAACCCTAATGGCCCAGGGTCAATTCCCCAGTGCCCACATAAAACCAGATGAACAAAGCGACCCATTCACCTGGAGTTGGCTTACAGTGGAAGGAGGCTCAGGTTCAATAAGAGACTATCCCATACTCTAAATAAATAAATAAATAAATAAATAAATAAATAAATAAATAAATAAATACTCTAAATAAATGCCCATACTCTAAATAAATAAACAAATAAATAAAACGTTTTAAATGCCTTCTCATAACACTGTTCTTCATTTAAAGTTTTTTTAAAAAATTAAAACTTGTCTTCTTAATCTATAGAATATCATTGGTATGTTATGCTATGTTACATTACATTGTTTTATGTCATGTTGTGTTCCCAGCTCTGACATAAAAATGCTGTTCCTGGTGCTGATGCCCCTGTAATCTCAGTCCTGAGAGATGAAGACAGGGAATCCCTCGGGCCAGCTGGCTATCTAATCTAGCTGAATTACTGAGCTCTGGGTTCAGCAAGAGATGCTGTCTTGAAAAATGAGGTGGAAGGCTATTGAGGATGACAGTTGATTTCAATTTCTGGCCTCCAGGCATGCACACATGCATGTACACACACACACACACACACACATGCAACTCCATCTGCTCACACATGAGCCCTCATACATATGAACATGCATACATATACATACCACACATGAAAACATGATTCTAAATCTTCTTATTTAGTGGGCATTAACAGACAACTGCTCTGGGCTGGGGAGATGGCTCAGCAGTTCAAGTACTTGTTGCCAAGCCTGACATCCCTGGCTTTATTCCCCAGGACCCATGTAAAGCCAGATGCCCAAAGTGGCACATGCATCCAGAGTTCATTTGCAGTGGAAGAGGCCCTGGCATGCCCATTCTCTCTCTCTCTCTCTCTCTCTCTCTCTCTCTCTCTCTCTCTCTCTCGCTCGCTCCTTACAAATAAATAACCAAAAATATTTTTAAGACAACTAACTGGCCTAACCTGACAATTTACCTAAAAATAAAAACCAATGAAATTATAACCAACATTATCATTCTAAGTGGAGAAACAATGGAAGAATTTCATTTAGGAATCAGCAATGAGACAGTGTCTTTAATCCACACTTCAATACTGATTGGAGAGTCTTCCTTCTGGAAGTATACATGCCTTTCACAGAATCTTATACTAACCTTCCTCTTAACTGTGACTTCAGAATCAGGTGTTCTCAGACCTAAGGCCTATGATCTGCTAGGACATATTCCTTTTTCGCACTGCCAACATCATTATCTAGTTTCTCTTAAAAAATATAATGCAGGGCCCAGTGGAAATAAAGCTTACCCTACAAGCATGAGGACTGGGCTTCTGTTCTCCTAGAACTACATAAATGCCAGGTGGGTATGTGGCCTTCAATTAGAAGGCAGAGACACAGGATCCCCAGGGCAAGGTAGTCTGTCTAGACTGGCAGAATCAGTGAGCTCTGAGATCAACTGAGTGACCCTTCCTCAGAAAATAAAGTGTAGAGCAATCAAGGACGATACCTGGCATCAACCTCTGGCTCAACTCTTATGCACACACACAAACCTGTGCACACATGTGCATGAATACATGCAAACATGCATGCACACACATACACAAAATTTAGTGCTCAGCACCACTGCACATTTTAGCAGCCAAATTACAGAAAAGGAGAAAAAAGGAAAAGCACCATTTGACATAGTTAACTATCAATCCAGCAGGATTATCCAGGCTAAATATCATCTTGCTTTGGGACCAAGCATCAAACTCATTTTGCTTTTTCTTCTTCAACAAATGCAGGACTTAAAGAGCCATTTTAGCCCGTAATTTTGTTCATCTTATGATCCAACTGGTATTATACTGAATAACATTAGCAATTTGAATGTATTATGTGAGTGAACTTTGCACTCCAAGGAGAACTAAAGAGACATTTTATGGCATTGAAATGACAATTTATTTTAAAAGATCCATTTTTTTCCACATTTGAGAACGATAGCAGAAGTTTGTTCAGTTCTGCTTTGATCTGAGTAAGCGGTGGAGTTTTGATTGCAGGGAATTATTTATTTAGGTATTTACAGATGCCATTGGCCACCCCAGACATGTGTTTATCTTCTGGCTCTTGTAAGCCTGGCACAGGTCTAGACACTGGTCATGGCTGTGGAAAAAACAAAGATCTGTCCTCATGCTGCTGGAGTGGTCAAAACATGGTAGTGGAGTTCACAGTAAACTTGAGCATGGCCCAGGAGATCCCTCCCCTCATCTATGCTTTTATATTCCTTTCCTCCCTGAGGATTTCCTCATACTGTCTTTTAGGTAGAAGAAAAATGGTTGGGCTGATTACTTTGCAGTTTTTGGTTACTGTACCCTTTACCTCATGGAAGCCGTTCTTGGTCTTCATGTAGAATATAACAGGAGCCAGCATTGCGAAGACATCTTTCAAAAAACATGCTGCCTACCACAGAGATACTTACACATCCATGTTCATTGCTGTACTATTCACAATGGCCCAACTATGTAACTCTGTGCATCCCGAATTGGAGGCAGACCTACCTTTCCTCTTTCCTTATCATGGAAAGTAAAAATAGTTTTAACTAGAGTTCTTTCTAATGGACTAGACTGGTCTGTAAAATGGCATCCTGTGGCTACCTGACACAGAAGAAAGCCAAACTGAAGCTGAGTAAGAAGAGAAGTAGGCTCTATCCATCGATAAAAATGTCTGCCCATCCATCCATCCATCCATCCATCCATCCCTCCCTCCCTCCCTCCATCCATCCATCCATCCATCCACCCATCCACCTATCCATCCATCCACCCCGACATCCCTGCATCTATGCATCTATCCATCCATGTATCCCTCTGTGCATATAAATATCCATTATCCATCCAATCATCCACCCTTACACACACACACACATACCAATATCCATTGAGTGAGAGGAATTATGAGATGAAACAGAAGTCCCTGTCCTTATCGAGATTATGTTCCAGTGAGAGGGAAACTAGAAATTCTAAATTCTCATTCAACACAAAAGTTCTAGGTCATGGGAAGAAGAAACAGAGAAGCAAGCTATGCTTGACCAACAGCTACAGGGCAGAATCAAGTTTCAAGGCACATCCTGGGATCTGTGTGCAAATCCAGGTCTCACATCTGAGCACCATGCCAGTACTCTGTTCATAAACTAACTCACAGGCACACACAGATCACAGTGTGGACATGACATTTGAAGCTCAAACTCTCATCAAACCAATCAAACCATATGAACTTGTGTTCTTCTAATTGGCTGTGGGAGTGACTATCAGTTATAAGATAACATTGCTCTCTTTAGACTTTCTTTTTGAGGAAGGTTTTCCCTCTATAGCTCCAGGCCAGCCTTGAACTCCCTGCAATCCTCCTACCTCAAACTCCCAAGTGCTGGGTTTAAAGTCATGTGTCACCACACCTGGCTTAAATATTTTATTTATTTTATTGGAGAGATGGAGGCAAATGAACTCTGGATGTATGCACCACTTTGTGCATTTGGCTTTATCTAGGTAGTGTGGAATCAAGCCTGGACCATCAGGCTCTGTAAGCAAGTGCCTTTTACTGCTGAACCCTTTTTTAATGCCTTGATTCACTGACTCACCTCTATGAAAAATTGTCCTTTTTTTTTTTTTCTCCACTCAAACTTGATTCTTCCAGACATGTCAAGGAAACCCTTCTGGGAAGTCACCCTGATTACAGTGTTCCCTTTGTTCCTAATCAGGTCAGCATTCAGCCACAGTCTGGAACCACTCATCCACACAGCCTTTCAGTCAAGTCTCCAGGCCATTTACCAAAGGCTGGAGATTCAGTATGAAATGCCATTCTCTCAGGGATAGGGCATAATCAGAGGCAGGAGAGGAGGATAATGGCAGGTTCATGATCAGGGCAAAACAAAACTGCTGTGAGACCTCAGAGGCATCAGCCTGGGTTTGGAGTTCAGATCTTTTGATATGTTCCTCTCTATGTGCTCACTGGACTTGTGAAAACAAGACCGTGTTACTCTCATGGAGTTCTGGGGGATAGAATGCATTGGTAGGAAGTATGTCTGTGTGCTATTTTGGGGCATCTACATGCTGCTGGTAGGGATGGTGGTGGTCGAAGCTTTTTGTGTCTGCTCTACGCCCAGCCAGGAAGCAGGGTGGCCAGGGCTGTGTGGCATAATATCTCCTCTTTATTGGCCGTGGCGCTTAGCTCTGTGGTGTGTCCCCAACGGGAACTCACCAGGGTCACTTAGTCATGGCAGAGCAGAGATTGATTCTCTAGAAGTGGATGTAGTTCCTCATCCTGCTGTTACTTCCTTTCCTTACACATCATCAGGTTTTCCATGGGATGATTCCCAAGGCAACTGCCCATGGACAGGACAGTGTACTCCATGAATCCCCAGGGTGCCACTGCAAACAAAGAACCTTTTTAAAAGTCTTCACATGGGCTCCAGGAGCCTTTTGAATTAATCACACCTGATGGTGAAATGACTGGCACAGCAAATACCAGAGACTGTGGGGCTGAGAGCCTCGGGCTAGTCAGTTAAATCACTTTAATGAAAGAAACTGAGATACATCCATTTTATCCAGTTAGCAACTGTCTCCTTCTTAGCTGGCATTGAAAGTAACTGACTGTTCCATGTGAAAGTAACTTAAGACAGAAATGGGGGTGGGGTGGGGAGATGGCTTGGTGGAGAAAGTGCTTGTGGTATGCAAGCTTTAGGTGCCTGAGTTTGGATCCCCAGAACCCACTCAAAACCAGATGCTGGGGCATGAGCAGCTGTAACCCCAGCATTCCTGTATGGAAGTGAGACAGAGACAGGGGAATTGTCTGGAAGCTCATGGGCCAGCTAGCATGGCTTACACAGCAGTGAGCAATGGAGAAACCCTGCCTCAAACTTCTGACTTCCACATGCACTGTAGCACACACACACACACACACACACACACACACACACATCTGTACACACTCATATCTGTAACAAACATCTGTAGACAAATCTATACACACATCTAAACACATAGCTGTACACACACCTGTACATGCACACATCTGTACGCACACATCTGTACACACAAATCCATAGACACACATCAAAACACACACATATCTGTACACACACATCTGTACATACACACACCAAAAAAGGGTTGGGTATGTAGCTCAGCAGGATAGCAATTGTCTACCACGTGCAAAGACTCATGTTTACTCCACAATATCAAACATACAACACATATGCACATATAAACACCCCAAACAAACAAAACGTCCTTTGGATTTATAAGTGAGGACAGAATTTGAAAGTATATGGACACTAGAAGAAAAACAAGATTTTAAAAATAACATAGTGATAGGAGAGGTCATGACAAAACATATTGATATTTGAACATTATAAAAATTAAAATATACAAATAAATATGCAGAGTGAAGAAGATATTAAGTGAAATATAGAGAAAACAATTTAAACCCTGTATCAGAACTGAATGAACAAGCTCTCTAAATTCTCAAGAGCTTACAGAAAGTGTGATGACTAGCCCCAATGAAAATGCAGTGATGTTTACCAACAGATGGTTTTCAAAGAGGAAGGCTACAGGTGATATTGAAATAGAGTTTAAAAAATCACCCTCATTCTTATTAAGAGATTAAAGTTAAGCTACATTGGGGAATCATTTCTGCTATGTCAACTGTCAGGAGTCAAAGTTTGAAATAAAATGTTGGTGAAAGATTTCTGTGAACAGCCTCCCTGACTGTGGGTGTCTCCCATCAAATGGCCATAGAAGACAGGCTGGAATAACAATTGTCTATCCACTCAGTATAGATTTTCAAGTAACCAATATGGAATAATCTTTAGGATCTATTATGTAAAGACAGCAAAACAAGATGCAGGACAGTGTATAGTGTGTTTCCTTTGTGTAAGAAATGCCTAATTTTTTTGTTTTTGGTTTGCTTGGTATAGAAAAAGATGAGAAGCCAATAAAAATGGCTGTCGGTAAGTTCTAGGGGTACAGGATAGGGAAGAGCCATCTGTGTTCAAAACAGTAAAATCAGATTTTGAAAACGTTACCTTTGGACAATACCAGTGGGTTCATGAATACTGGACATGAAGACAGACTTACTTGTCATCATGGCCTTGTTCTCGAAGTGGGAGAATGTTCAGCCTGGGAGTATTTGAAAGATACCCAGCCTGGCATGAGCCCAAACAGGAGAAGGAAGATATTCATTAAAGATCACTCTGATGGCGGATCATGACTGCCGACATTACTGGACCAAGAAACACTTAGGGGCTTCATGAAGCACACCTGGGGGTGTGCCTGTGAGGGTGTTCCCAGAGCTGATTAGACCTTGAGCGCTCCGGCCTAATGAATGGCTTAATACATTGATGGATTCAAATTTTCAATAGACTCTTGGGAAGTAGTAAAACAGTGGAAGGTGAGGCCTGCTTTATGGAAGTAGATTTCTGGCCAAATTCAGGACAATATCTGGAGGAATTTAGTGGAAGGAGAAAAGAGTCAAACAAATATATGACAGCATAAGAGAGGAAAAGAAGCCAGGGGTGGAAAAGAAACACTATGTGAGACATCCTAAATAGATGACAGAGGGAGGGAAGGGGGTGGGGGGGAGTGTGCTGCAGGGTGGGGAGCTGGGAACCAACTACTCATCTACCATTCGTCTGCCTTAGCCAATGGGAAGGAAGTTATCTCCTTCTCTAATAAATTCCTTAATGAGTGAGCTGATTTATCACCTTATGATAAAATTCCTCGTTTAATTAAAAATGGAAGTCCCCCGCTCCTCGGTTTACTTTCCCCGTATTTCAGGTCACCACATAACTGCATCTGAAAGCAATGATGTTGAGTCATCGTATGGGATGTCACTACTTAATGTGAGAGTGAATTACACAGAGGGAGAATGCTGATGGGCTCATTCAGGCGAAGTTTAAATCAGTTCTTTCTTACTCAGAATAAATTTCAACCACAGATATTTCCCGTAATGAAACTGTGTAGCCTAGGCTAATTTATGAGGGAAGCTTACCTTTCTGGGGCATTAGCTTTATATTACTTTTGTGTATATGTTACTTTAAAGTCTCTGTGCTACCCTCCCTTACTCTTACATTTTGATCCTTAAATTCCAGAGTCTTCTCTTGCTTCTCTCCTCTTGTTTTTCTTCTAGTGAATGGAATTGAACTTGGAACATTAAGCATGTTAGACAAACACTACAAGTAAGAGCTGTGTCTCAGATCGTATTTAAATTGTGTATGTATGATGCATCTGTGTGTGCATGCTCACCTGTGTACATGTGGGCATATGCATGGCATGGTGCACCTGTGGAGGTCAGAGGACCACTGTCGGTGTCATTCTTTGCCTTCTATCTTACTTGAGGCAGGGTCTCTCATGTTCACTGCTTTGTTCACAAGGGTAGCCTGCTTGTTTCCCCTGGAAGTTTGTAGGTGACTCTTCTTATCTCTGTCTCCCTTCTCATCCTAAATGCACTTGGATGATAGCCTCCAGCTGTGTGTGGGTTCTGGGGCTCCAAACTCAAGTCATCATGCTTGCTCGGTATACGCTTTGTCTCCTGAGCTATTGCCCCCCTCCTCTTTTCATCTTTAGTTTGAAACATGATCCACTATGCAGCTCAAGCTAGGCTGGAATTTCAATCCTCCTGCTTCAGCCTCACAAGTGATGGGGATCACTGGCACTACCACCCATCTGGCATCTCTTGGTCCTTTAGACACATCAATTCTCCTACTTTAAGCATGGTGCAGGTGGAAAGCCTTGTCATAGCTGAAATCTGCCAGGAGGAGGCAGGAAGGTGGGCATTATGCGGCTGCTGGAAGGAATGCTCAGAACAGCCGGCATTTTTCATCCAGGCACATGAAGTAAATTATTGTCACAGCCAAAGCTACAGTCCAGGTGCCCTCACTCCCAGAACCAGGCATTTCTAACACACAGCCAAATGGTCTGTAGGTTTTGGTTGATGGATTCCAAGAAGTTTCTAGAAGGGAGTCTGTTGTGTGAATCACTGAATAATGCTTGTCGTTTTCCTTGGCAAAATGGCACAGCACCTGGATGCTGGCTAGGAACAAACCCCTTTTCCCCAGCTCATCTGCTTTGCTGTATAGTAAACAGCTTTCCAAGTTTCAGGCTAGTTAATTAGGGGCAGGTGGGCTGAGAGATTGTTAGAAGTGGTTCAATCCTTGATTCTTTTTGTAGGTCTGAGTATCTGTGTTCCTGGGGTGTATGTGTGTGCGCCTGAGTGTAGAGGTCAGGGGACAATCTCAGGGGTCATTCCTTAGGCACTATTCATCTTTGTTTTTTATGAGACAGGGTTTCTCATTGGCCTAGAACTTTCCTTAGGAAGCTAGACAGGCTGGCCAGTGAGCTCCAGAGATTGTCCTGTCTCTACCTCACCTGGGCTGAGATTACAAGCATACACATCACATTGAGCCTCTTTGCTGTAAATTCTAGGGTTCAAATTCAGCTCCTCATGCTTTCAACACAGGCACATTACTATCAAGTCTCCTTATTTCTTAGAGTCTAGATCCAGGCACCTTTGACAATGAGAACATACCTGTCTCCTTTCCCCATCATCTAAGAGGTTTGCACATTGCTTTTTCCTTTTGCATACTATAATAATTCTAGCAATATTCTCCCCTTTAAAATATTTTGTTTATTGTGCAGAAAGAGAAGAGGAAAGAGAGAGAGAGAGAGAGAGAGAGAGAGAGAGAGAGAGAGAGAGAGAGAGAGAGAGAGAGAAAGAATAAATGGGCATGCTAGGCTCTCTTGATTTTTATGGGTCCTGGGGAATTGAACCTGTAGTTTACATACATTGCAAGTAAGCGGCTTTAACCACTGGCCTTCTCCCCAGCCCTCTCCCATGTTCTTTATCCTCCGTTGCCTCATGTCTTTAAGGTAGTATCTATTTACCATTCAGTAGGCATTCTGGCAAGGGGCTCTTCCCAAATGTCACAACATGCTTCAAAGCCAAATATGAAACTCCAGGATCCCCAGGGGAACTCAAACACCTGTTGACTACATCTTTTTACATTTTTTTCATCTAATTGCAATTTACCTGCCTCAGTAGAGCAGTGTGAGGATTAACTGTCCAACTTCAAAGTCTGCCAAGGATTTCTGCCTCCTTGGGACATATGTTCTCTAAGACAGACAGAATGAAAATACTAAGAGATTTTGTCTGTCACTGCCTCTGATAACCTGTGCTCTGTGCTCAGGAAGTCATCATCTCCCTAACTCCTTCTGACAAAGACACCAAGGATGGGGTCAACAGTCATGTCCACAAGGTCCAGACAGGGCCATGAACTTCCCTCCCAAAGTTTCCCTTTAGAGGAAGCATATATTAACCACTGAATTAGGCAGCTGGACCAGGGCCTGGGCAAGTAGGATAATGTGGCTATTGTCACCTAAAACATGTATATATGTGTGCAGGCTCATATATATGCAGACATGCATGCACATGTATGTAGAGACAAGGGGATCACAAGTGTCATCCTGAGGGATGCTTTCTGCCTTCTTTGAGACAGGGTCTCATTGTCCCAGAAATCATCAAATTGGCTAGATTGGTTGGCCAGCAGACCTCAGGGATCCCCTGTCTCCACCTCTGCACTGTTGGAATTACAAGTGTGCACTGCCACAGGCTACATTTGAATAAGGTCACTGGGGACCAAACCAGGTCCTCATACTTGCGAAACAAGGACATTAACAATTGAGCCAGCACCTTTTCTCATTTTTGACCCCAACATTGGACTGCTCCTTTATCCCAATAAACTATCTCCATCTCCAAAGGGGGTCATCTTACTTGGAATCTTGGGGTCTCTCCTGACATTTTGTGCCTATTTACCTTTTGCTCTTGGGGGCATTTCTATGCACTGTGGGGTATTTACAATAACCCTACATAGCGTTACAGCCTCTGCCTCTCCTGAGCTTTGACAACCTAAGCGCCTCCAGATGCTTTCAGCTGTCTCCTGGAGTGGGACACTGTCATGGTTTGATCCAGGTGTCCCCCACAAATACATGAATGTGTTCTGGGTAATCAATCCTCAGCTGATGGCAGTTTGGATTTTGCAACCTCAATGGAGCTGTGTTGTTGGGGGTCGGCTATTGGGGGTTATAAGCCAGCTTCCCCTTGCCAGTGTTTGGCACACCTTCCTGCGATTGTTTGCAGTGCTTTGGAGGAGGTGATGTCCACCCCTCTGCTCATGCCATCATTTTTCCTGCCAGGATGGAGTCTCCTCTCAAGTCCATAAGCAAATTTAACCCATCCCTCCACAAGCTGGTTTTGCTCGGGTTCATTCTAGAAACTAGAATGCTGACTGCAACAGACACAATCACTGTTGCTTGATTATCAGTGTGGACCTCCCCATGTACTACCCAGAGTGGGGTGCATTTCGACCATGAAATCATCTGTGAACACGTACATGGAGTGGTTTAAATGCCAGGGCTCTTAGAAATCACTCCTTGAAGGCCCTCTACTAACTTCCACTTCATTTTGCTCCCAGCGTATGAAGCTGAAGGGGACATACACATTTTCACAAATGAAACCCCATCCCATACACTGCTTCTTTCTTTAGTTTTAGCTGCACCGCATGATGTTCTTTCAGCCCTGGTAGTCAAAGACTGCTAATTTTCATGGCACTAAGTATCTCCTCCTCCTAACTCATCCATATCCATCAAGGATTTGTTTTTGTGCTTTGAAATTCCCCTTTGCAAGCGGCTTTTTAAATGTTCTCAGCTGCAATGTTATTCTAACTCAAGGGGTATAACACTGGAATGTTATGGTCATGGATGAGGGTCAGAAATGTCCAGCAAATAGTGACAAACCCTGGGGGTGCGCTGCATCCTTCTAAAATGTCTCATTAAGGTTCCCAGGTTTGGCCTCCATCTCCTTCGTATCCTGCAGTCCGATTTAATTGAGCGACGGCCTTTCATAGCACACTGCTCTTTCGACAGGAGGGTAAATTCATTCTGTCCATCACAACATGTGCTTTCTTAAGGGCCTCACAATATGTGGCTTAAATAATTAAATGCAGGTCACATCGCAGCCTCCCCTCTAGAGCCTGTCTGAGGATACAGTGGCTTCTTTCTCATGCTAGCTTGGATCACATGATTTCAGAAGCTGGCTAGTTTCTTGTTGTGGGTAACACTTCTCACCATTAGAAACTGCTAAACCTCAGTCAGCATGGCACCCATTCAGGGTGAGCAACTGAAGGTATGTGAATTTTTCCAAATTTCCAAAGATGCATACATATGGACAGAGAATTTCAAGACCTGAGTACCAGCAAGGGCCTAGGAGCTGTCTGCTTGGAGTGGTCAATAATTTTCATTTGCCATCCATAAAAGTATATTGCAAGGTGACAAAGCCCTTGTACTTTAGTGCCCATACCCTTTCATCTCTGGCTGGAAGGGGCTTGCCAAGAAAGAAGCAAATCTTCAAGATGACCTGAATAGAGAGAAACCCTGAGAAGGACTGGAGAAAACTCTTACCTGTTGTGGGTGTCCATTTTAAACAACAGATTTCTCTGGGGGACTCAGAGTGATTATAATGAGTTTGGATTTCATTTAATCCAATGCTGATTTTGCACATAACAGAGATCTGTCATCTTTAAGTAATGTGCCAGATGAATGCTTTAAAATAGATGCAACTTTGTGTGAATTCTCCATAACAGAGCAAAATCTGACTGCTCTATTAATAGTCAGTCTCTGGCCTTGAGAAGGCAGGACGGCAGGGTTGTTAAAATTCATCATCTCTGCATAATTAGGTGTGAATATCTAAATATTCCACTGAAGAATTAACCAGCACCAGGGTCCTCATCCCTCAGAGTCCCTTTCGATATTGTTCCACAGTCATCATTTCCTTGGGTTTTTCTAATTACTGCAAAACCAATTGTTTTTAACTCAACTGCCTCTGCTCTTTGTAATTTGTTGAATGTAATTACCTTCAAGTGAAGAAAATGTACTTCTTGTTCGGGAGGCGGGAGTCTGATTAGCTGTGCATCGTGGAGTGGTTGGGAGAACCCAGCTGCAAGCTCTGTGTATTCCTCCTGACCACAGACTTGGGGGCTTTGGGGGAAGGGGTCCTTTGGAAAGAAATACCATGATGTAGAGATATGTAGACCCCAGGTGGGTTTGATTTGGAGGAGTAATTTTAAAGAACCAAAAAGTTGGGCTCAGGAGATGGCTCATTGGATAAAATGTTTACCATGCAAGTGTAGGTTCAGAAGCCCAGAACTCATGTGAAGCCAGATGTTGTAGTACTAGCATCTTTAATCCCAGCACATCTAGAGTGAGAGGGGATGCTGAGAAAGAAATTGACTGGAAACACACAGGCCAGCTAGCCAGGTGAATGCCGCTGTGACCATGAACAGTGATAGACTCTGGTTCAAGTGGAAGGCTAGGACTGACCCCAGAGTTGTCCTTTGACCTTCACACAAGTGCCGCAGCATGAATGCCCACACTCACACACATGAACATGCACACACATAGAAACATGCACTAAAGCAGAAATTTTATCTTGGAGCAACCTACAATACAACCATAGATAGTAGAGAAGAATGCTTTGTTTTTGGGGTGTGTGTGTGTGTGTGTGTGTGTGCGCGCGCGCGTGCGTGTGTGATATATACTTATATGTGCAAATGTGTGCACATGAGAATGGAGTTTAGAGACTGTTGTTTTTCATCTTTCCTCGAGACAGAGTCTTTCTGTGAAACTTGAGCTTGCATTTTAGTGTTTTTTTTTTAAATTAAGATGGCAAATGGCTGAGCAGCAAGCCCCAGCAAACTCCAGCCCCCACCCCCTCAGTGCTGAGGTTATAGGTGTGCCTGATCATTCCTGGCTTTTTAAGTGGTTGTTGGAAATTGAATGCAGGTCCTCATGCTTGTGTATTGAGAGCTCTTACCCATCCAACCATCTCCCTAGGCCTGGATTTGGGGTTCTTGATAATTCCTTCTCTCAGATGACCTGGTTTTTTTTTTTTTTGTCTGCATATCTGATTATAATGGGGGCTTCCTCATTAACCTGTCCCAACTGACCTTGCACAGAAGTGGATGAATAAAGCACAATTCTCTCTCTTCTAATTTCTTTTAATCTACCAAGCAGTTTTACCAAGATATTCTCAAGAAGCTCCCTGTGGAGAAATGGAGATTCCTAGGGGTCTGATGCCCACCCGCCAATAAAGTTAGCTGTCCCCAGTCCCACCCAGAGATTCTCAAGTAACACCCAGTGGAGGAGCAAACGTTCTTAGGGTGCTTATGCATACCTACCAGTAAGGGCAGTTGTCTAGGACCATTGCCTAATTGGGGCATAGTTATATTTAAGCAAATCATAACAAAAGTGGAGGGATCTGTAGATATAAAGAACTCAGTATAGCATCAAGTGGCAGGTGACAGAAGAAATGCAATCTTGTGAAAGAATCAGACAAGAGGATTGGCTGGGCCGAGTGCATGGCAGATGAAGGTGTGTCCTAGAAGACTTCCCAGGAGATGAGGTCTCAATTTGACCTTAGTGACTAATGAAGAATATTTTTGTATGTGTGTTGTTATTCATGTGTGGGCTGGTGCACATGCGTGCAGGAGTGTGTTCAGGCCAAAGGACAACTTTAGGCATTAACCGTAAATGATTTTTCTTTTCTTTACTTTTTTTGGGGGGGCATGCCTATGATGTGTGATGTATGTGTGCATGTGCATCCATGTGAGTATTGGACGTGTCCCTGTGTGTGTGTGTGTGTGTGTGTGTGTGTGTGTGTGTGTGTGTGTGTGTGTGTGGAGGGCAGAAGTTGATGTTGGATGACTCCTCAATCTGCACCTTATTTTTAGAGACAGAGTCTTGATGAGGCTAGAACTCACCAATTCCACTAGATTAGCAAACTGGTAAGCACTGGGGATCTCCTGTCTTTGTCTCCCAGTGCTGGGATTACAGGTGTGTGCTACCTACATGATATTTACATGGATCCTGGGGACCTAAACTCGGGCTCTCATGCTTGTGTGGCAAGAACTTCACTGACTGAGCCATCTTCCCAGTCAATACTTTTTCTTTTGTTGACGGATTTTCTCATTGTGCCTGGGACTTACCAGGTAGGCTAGGCTGGCTAGCCAGTGAGCTCCAGGACTCCTCCTGTCTGCATGTCTCCAATACTGGAATTCCACACACGTCACTAGGCCCAGCTTCTGTCTAATGTGGGTTCTGTGGACTGAATTCAGCTTCTTCTGCTTGCAAGATAGGCACTTTCCTGACTGATTTATCTCCCCAGCCCACAAAATATGTCTTAAATCAGCAACAATAAATACAGCTTATGAGCCAGATGTTCATTCTTTCAATAAATGGATTTTTATTGAGTATTACATTTTGCACTAAGTCTATCCCTGAGACACATGGCACTGCCCTTTCCCTGAAGGGACACAGGAACGTAAACCCTTTCAGATTCCAGTAAGTTCAACTTGAGGACTTTGAGCACGTTACTGTCAGGTTGGTGGTGCTTGGTTTCCTCATCTGTAAAATCAAGACAAAAACGTCCCTTTTATAAAGTTCTCACGAGGAATGGATGAGAAGTGGGAAGAAAAAGGGCTCTGGCCTGTTACAATAGACTTTTCAGTACAAGTAGCTATGCTGGAACTGCAATTTGAATGATTGCACTGTGTGCAGTATTGAGATTATAATTGAGTTCAGTGAAGAATAAACAGAATAGGTCCCTTAGAAATGTGGCTGAGGAAATATACTTCACTCTGTGAGCCTCTGAGATGAGCCACTTCTTATGCAGCTCAAGACTGTCATGCTGCCAGTCAGGAGAGACAAGTTCTAGGTGGCTGGGTTTGTCTCTCACATCTTCCATGCAAAGCCCCAGGGTGCAAGGACAGCCACCCCTCACCTTGTTCTTGTAGTTTGTTTGAGAATCACTTTGGGAATGTAACTGAACTAGTCACCTTGGATGTCAATATGGAGGGTTCTCAGAAACTGAAAAATCGACTTGCCACATGACCCAGCTATAGCACTCATGGGTCTTTACCTAAAGGACTTGCTCTCCCACTGCAGATTAGGTGCACATCCATGTTTATTTCATCACTATTCACAACAGCTAAGTTTGGAACCCACCTAGATGTCCAACAACAGAGGATTGGATAAGGAAAACATGATATATCTACAGGATGGAACTTTTTACCCATAAAGAACAATGTGATGCCTTGCCTGATCATGCATGAAAACAGATTAAACCAGTCTCTCATTTGTGGTTCCTAGATTTTGGATATACTGACAAGATCATTTATGTGTATATGATAAGAAATTATAAGTAAAACTGTCTACTGGAGAAAGGGAACTCACAGGCGGGGAGGGCAAAGGGAAGGTAAAAGCAATATGAGGAATAAAATGCTCAGTACACACCTTTAAAAACCTTAAACAATAAATTTGAAAATCATTGTTCCGAGGCATAGCTGTGATACAAAACGCTGTGCAAATTTAATATAAAGTGATGAATTTGGGGATTACACCTGCGGTGTTAAATTTTGTGGATGATGGAAATCCATTTGGGGGCTTTAGGTAAAGAAACCACATTATGGGGTCCTGCATTTGGAGAAGGTGCTTTGGTGGCAACAGAGGTGATGTGTTAAGATTTGACGAGGACCAGGGGATGGGGCAGGGCTGTGTAAAACCAGCTGAGGGCCTGGCCGGAGCCCGTGATTGAGGAGCTGAAGAAGGTACAGATCTGAGCAGAAGGTGGGAGGGAAGCCAACAGGCCTCAGGGATGGCCAATGTGAGCAGACAAGCAAGGGCCAAGGACTGAGTGTGTATTTCTAAAAGAATGGTGAGGTGTCTTAATTAAGATGAAGGATGTGGGAGGCAGGACAGATTTGTAGAGTGAACAAAAGCAGTAGAAGTTTGGATTTTTTTTTTTTGCCCAAGTTTTCAAGGCTATTGCTATGGCTTGTGTAATGGTTCATCTTGACAATCAACTTGACAGGATCTAGAATCACCTAAGAGACAAACTTATGGGCATGTCTACTAAGTAGATTTTAGATTGGGTTAACTGAGGGAGAAAGACCCACCCAAGAGTTGATGGTAGTAGGCAGTCAGGCGGCTAGCAAAGCCTTGGGGATCCTCCTGTCTCCACCTCCCCTGCGCTGGAATCACAGATGAACATCATCACATGCAGCTTTCATGTGAGTGCAGTCAGGTCCTCATGCTTGCATGATGAGCTCATCACCCACTGAGTCATCTCTCAGCCCCAGAGAGTACCGCTTGCAACCTTCTCAGCTGGACTTAGGTGGACTTCAGCTGGGAAGGCCCTACAAATCCTTCTTTGACAGGCTTCTGAAGGTTGGATATATTTCATTGCAGACTAAATATGGGTACAAAGCAAGAAGTTAGGCTAGAAGCTAATCTGGTCCATGGTCTTCTGTCAGAACTGGAAGAGTGCTGGTGAGCCAGAGAGAACTGAGAGTAATATAGCCAGCTAAAATATCCCAAGCAGGTCCCCATGTTGTGGAGCTTAGAAGCAGGAAGGCCTTGAAAACATATGTGAGCTTCATGCAGGATCTTCCTCAGGGACGGACTGAGGGAATGGATTAGTGCTCAAGAGAACTATTTGAATGTATGTCAAACCCTTCATCTGCTTCCCTTCTGCTTTTCCTGTGGGGCCTCACTAGTAGCATCCCTGTCTCTGCTCGTGAACCTCAGAACTGTGAACTAAACAAGCTTCTTTTGTTTATAGATTCCTAAGTACAGGTATTCTGTTGTAGCAACAAGAATAGCAACAGTTCTTGTAATAGTATTAGTATGTCTTTGTGAGATTCACCAGCTCCCCCTGCTTTGCTGATGGCTTGTGAGAATCAAGGAACAAAGCAATGGATTTAGATTAATGGCCTAGTGTGTGTGTGTGTGTGTGTGTGTGTGTGTGTGTGTGTGTGTGTGTGTGTGTACATGCTTATATGTGTGCATATGGAAGATAGTGATTAATGTCAGGCACCTTCATAAACTGCTTCCCACCTTATTTCTTAACACAGGATCTCTCACAGGCACCCAGTCCTCACTGATTTGGCTAGTCTAGCTAGCTAGTTTTCCCCAGAAATTGATCCTGTGTCTCATGTCTCCACCTCCTGTGCACAGGAAGCTGGAGATCTGATACTGGGTCCTCCTGCTTGCATGGCAAATATTTTATACACTGAGTCATCATTTCATCCCCTGGGCTCTTCTTCTAGTCCAGTCTTTTTGCACTCTGCCCTCCACATTAAAAAGCCAAAGCACTACAAAAGTTGGAAGCACGCGGGATTGCGAGATTATGATTTTTCCCTAAAGCAGGATGTCAGACTTGTTATTCAAAAAGAGAATTGTGATTTCATCAGGTAAGCTCAAAATTAGTATCTGAGAAAAAGTCAATTAGTAGGAAAGCAATGGTACTTCATTATATTGTTAACATATATGAGAATCTGGGATGGACTAGAAGTAAGGTAGACTGCCAATCATATTTGCATTATGGCTTCATCTGGTCTCTTATGTCTTAGGGGCACCTAAATACAAACATTTTTAAGTGTTGAGAGATAAAAATTTTTCTACTATCAATTCTACTTCAAAGAGAAAGTTAGTAAGGATAGTTGAATCTCAACAACAGATCTGTTCAGAATAACATAGGTAGCAAATTCAGACCTACAAAGAATGGTGTTAACAGGAAACCTCCATCTATTGGATGGTTCAGCTTGTCTAAGAATATAATTAAGAACAAAGTTATCTTTATAGCGATCCCTTCATCACTGAGGTAACTCAATTGGAAGCTCTTTCGAGATGCCAGATCTGGAAATTAAAAGTCCTTACAGACTGCGCTGCAATGTCATGAGGTGATTGTACAGGAAACACATTGATGCACACAATCTTCTGTGTGTACCAGAAAATTAGATCTCAGGGGAGACATGGAGGTACAATGGGAAAACAGAGCAAGCTGGGGCTGAGCTAAGGAAAGGCATCGTCAGCAGGCTCCTGGGGAAAGGAGCCTGAAGGTTGAGTCCAGGGTGCACATACATTATCAGAAGTGGCTTTCCCCTTCTAGCTCCAACACCATTATCGCTGCTTTCAGGGTTACTTCTATCACCACCACCATCACTGCTATTATTGGAGAGTTTTTATGCATTCTGCACATTTTAGTGGGCAATATGAGACTATTAGCTGTTTTCTCCTAAATCAAAAGAGGGTGGGGAAAGAGATCAGTGGATACAGCATTTGCTGTGCAAGCATAAAGATGAGAGTTTGGATCCCAAGCACCCACATGAAAGCCAGGCATGGTGGCATGTACCTATGAGTTGAGGAGTCAGAGACAGGTGGATGCTAAGTTAGCTGGTCTATGAAACTGGTGAGCTCCAGATTCACTGAGAGACTCTGTCTCAAAAAATATGGTGGAAAGTGATTGAGGAAGATATAAGACATTGACCTCTGGCCTCAACATGGACGTACTTGGGCAAACACTTATGTCTACACAAATACTAACATGCAAATACACCTACATGCACACCACATACATATACATGTGCAAACCCTTAAAATGAGGGGACTACACTGTGAAGATGCAAAACAGTCTACCTCTTTGTGTGCACAGTTCCATGCCCATTGCCCAGCCTAACCTTGATCCAAGGACAAATATTGTATGCTAGGTTCCACAAACCTGGGAGTCACCTATCCAAATACCAGAATTCAAAATGAAGCTGTGAAAGGTACTCTGTCATTGACCCAGTCTA